>VMBQ01001688.1:115819-174057 GCA_007657795.1 Dreissena rostriformis
GTGTGTGTGTGTGTGTGTGTGTGTGTGTGTGTGTGTGTGTGTGTGTGTGTGTGTGTGTGTGTGTGTGTGTGTGTGTGTGTGTGTGTGTGTGTGCAAATGATGTATATAAATACGAACACTTTGTTTTGACAGTCTGAAAATGGCAACGTTTACAGGACCTGTTTGTCGCAACACTTTACACGTATTAACATGTCACAAAAGCTCAACTTGATGGTCATCCAACTGCTTAAGTAAAGTATTAAGTATATCGAAACTGTTTTCCGCAAAAAATGTATACAAACAGCGACAATAATTTGAACGTCTGGCATAACAAATGTGTTAATTTTAGCATATCGACTGTGAAAATATACGGTTCAATGTGTTTACGTATCCAGCTTAGCTTACCAACGGTTCATAGATAGGATGTTTTCTCTTTACATAAGAACAGTCGGGTGCAAGAGGTCAGAGTGTTAATATAAGAGTAATATTGCTAAAATTATATTAAAAAAAAAACAACAACACAATATATCTTAATCTCCGTGTATCATTCTACAACATGTTCGAGACATTTATACCATATTTACGTTTTTCATTTAATAGAAGTGTGGGACATATATTTTACATGTAGTTATTTTCACATATGTGAAAACTCGTTTTCAATTCTTTATAGATGTGAAGATTTAAATCATTGTCTCCAGACAATATCGTCTTTTTTGTCACATGTTCTTTAAAATCTTATGCTAACCCATTTTTTTAAATATGCATCTTTAGTGATCCTCTCACGTCACATAATTTCTACATCTCGTAAAAGGTTGCAAATGAGACAATTATACATGACTATTGCATCAATTGTGTTCCTCCATGCATTTTACTATAAGCTTCATGACACTCAATTATGACGCGAAATAAAAACACTTCAGACATGCGAAGTATTGAACATGACAATACCTCGTACCTGTTTTCTGTTCCTGTGGTATCTAAGTGCACCCCCAGGGGAACGTACTGAATATGCTCTATCTTGGCCCCCGGGTACATGGGCAACACGTCCTGTATCCGGGAGAACACTTCCGCATGGGTCACATTCGCCCCCTACAAGTGAGCAATATTTGTCTAATGGTGGAAATAGTTTGTATTCTCTATGATTTTGAACGTATTAAGAAGTGTTTTTTTTTGGTAATGCACTCAATCTTGAATAATGGCCGACAAGTTATGACTGAAGAAAAACCTTAATTGGTGATGATGATGATGATTTTATAAACATGAATGAAATTAAAATAAAAAAATAATGTGTTTTCCGTTAAGCGACTTTTTGTGCGTTGTTAAAGAGCAATTTCACAACGATTACTTTTGTTCTTAGACTAGTCAGCGTTTATAATGTCAGAACTGGGCATGTGTAACATAAAAGAAATCTAATTTAAATGCTGTAATAAATAATTCGACGCTTTATACCGTTTCTGTGTTTATATTTGCTGAAAGTATTACCAAAATTAAAAAAATTAAATCAACTGACTAGCATATAGAAGCAGAGAGCGGTTGGTTTGTACTCGGGCATCCCGTGGTGTCTGCAGCCCCGCCCTTTGCAGTAGTACTTGACCGTCTGTATAAACAGGCCGTCGTCCGCAGTAGCTGGAAAACCAAAAATAGATTATTATACGAACCGTGTCGGGGAAAACTTGGCCTACTGCATGTGCGTAAAGCGTCGTCCCAGCTTAGACTGTGCAGTCCGCACAGGCTAATAAGGGACGACACTTTCCGCTTTTATGTTTTTTTTAGTTGATTCATTGTATATGTTGCGTTCTTGAACCCTATTCTTTGCATTGTCCGTCCCAGTTCCCAGTGAAACACGTTTGTGTAAATTGGTGTTGTAGTATTTATTATGTATATGTTTAACATCGTAACGAAATACAAGTTTTATCACTTTTGGAAATACATTTCTAAAAGAACTGCTACTTTCGTTTTCTTTCGATCCCGTAGTACCATATTAGCCGGACTATTTAAGATCTCGTATTATTATATCAGCCGGTCTTTTTTCATGCATATAATACCATTATTATACAGCATATTCTAATACTAGCATCATCTACTGCACAACAAAAATTACCGAACTTCCATAAAATTAAACGTTGAGTTTATATAATAAAAGTAATAGTTAGTAAGTTAATTGTTCCAATATCATATATCCAAATCCAAAGGATAAAATGAGCTCGCAAACAATAGTTAATCGAAAACAAGACATTTTCAGTACTACATATTGGGGGCTTAAACCGGTTTTAAAGGGTTCCAATCCCAACATCCAAGCTTGAGATTTTCACAGAACACCTTAAAGTGTACATACAAATTAATCTGTATCACAATTCAAATTAAATATAAATAAAAGACATTATATTTCGATATAATTACTATTAAACTACTCAATGTTTTAATGCAAACCAGTGCACCAGAGTTGTAATGTTTTGAAGTACGATGTATGAAGCTACATATCTGTGCTTAAAAAGTTTTAGAGACATTAAATCATATCATTGCAAAGCATTTATATCAAAGTATCAACAATTCTTTGGTATTTATTTCAATATGGTAATCTGTTTTGCATGTATATTAAACGGTTATGTTATATCTCTTTATAAAAGAAAATCTCTGAAGCCAACCCTCACACTTGCTATTGGAATTACATAAATGTCCATTCTGGTACATATTTGGTTAATATACGCATATACTTATCAACATCAAAATGTGTGAATACATATTACTACAATAACGTCCAATGGCATATCAAGTAGCCATTATGAGTACTATGTGACTTCATCAAATACGTATATAATTATCAACATCACAGCGTGCGAATACATATAACTCCAATAATCTTCAGTTATATATCAATCAGTCAATATGAGTATTCGGTGACATCAATCTATTCCAGTAACACCAATTCGTTAGAATTGGATGCCAACACAATATTTTGGAAGTGACCACACATCAAATGCTTCTAGACCTCAGAGGATTTTATTTCAAAATCGGTAAAATCGGTAGACATGTATGTCAGAACTTTGTTTAAGACATATAGTTTAATATGTACATATTTCTCTACTTTGTCTATAATTAATTTAATGCCACTTGTCATGAACACTAAATAAGAACAATTTATATGATTCCATTTTTTAACCAGCCAATGATGCTGATCATAAATGTGATCCTCCTTTGATTCGATTTCGACCAACAATCAATTGACTGCTACATTCGTGGTGGTAGTGGTGATGTTTGTCTACAATCTAAATAAGTATTGCAATAGTTTTAACGATATTCTTACCATCAGACTTGGCCTTTATTGCTTTGTATCCTCTGTACATATCCCCCTTTTGTTATAACCTGAAAAAGGTAGGATTTGTTTTTATTTCAGTTACTTACGTTTCGCCAGCTAAAGGAAAGATGACACTCCGGTAACATTATCGGGATATATATTCCTTTTTCTATCCTCGGGTCTTTTATTTAAGGCAAGTAACCAATTGTCGAGACAATGCGGACAATACATGAAACCTGTTTATTTTAAACTTTTTTCTTTGATAATATGTTAAATTGACATAAATTATTTTTTTCGCGCAATTCACAATTTGTCCTTAACAAGACGATATTAATGGATATACGAAGACCAGTTTATTTCCAACTACGAAACTTTAATCGACAGTGTGTGTGTACATATTGTGTGCCAGATGTCTTCCCAATAGTCCATGGAATATTAAACAACAACCGATAAATAACTTGCATGTTTTAATGACTGCACGAAAGCTGGTAAACTTTAGGCATTATATTACTATATTTATACCAATTGAAACAATACTGCCGGTAGTTTATTAGCATAACATAATGACAGCGAACGGTAATTGTATACAAAATAGTTTGTATTAAGGTAAACGAAGGACATACAAAGGTAATACACGTATATTAGTCAATACATATTGTTGTAACTATAATTCTTTTTTTTTATTCAGTTATATGAGTTAATTGTTCATTGGTTTCACATTTTGGACTTTATCGCATCTATAATAGAGCTTCTATACATTGCATGCCTGTGTAACATTATGTTTATGTTATACAGACCGTTAAGTGGATTTTATGTGTGTTTTACGACTTTTCAAAGCAAATGAAAGTGTTCTTAGTAACGTACCATTTGATCAAAATCCTTTGTTCTTATTATAGTGACACATACTGAAACAAAATATCACAAATCTTCGGAACATATTGACTTTATTATAAATAGTTTACTATCAATGATTATGTTTTGTAGTAAATGACCATTCATTAAACATAGATAAAAGTACTAAAGTCACGACGTAAGGTATTCAAATTATGAGCTGATTAACATTGCATTTGAATCTGATTAATTTTAATTCAAACTTCAAAAGTTATATTGCAAAATACATTTCCCTCACCTGAAATACACCCTTAGACAATCTCAGACGGTAACTAGACGCTACACGAATCACAAGTTAAATGCCAGATCAGTAGGATTCTTCATTCTCCTAACTTGGTTCCCATGATTGGGTTTTATTTTAGTAAGCATCAAACGAGTGAAGCGCGTTAATTAGAATACTCACCGAATTTATCACTACCTTATAGCGGCGAGATGGTCATGAAATATTCACCACACATTGATTTCGTAGGCTCCGTGTGAAATCAATGGAGCCGCGTTCTGTGAAAACGAAGCTTAATGCATGTGCGTAACGTGTTGTCCAAGATAAGCATGCACAGTCCAAACAGGCTAATAAGGGACGCTACTTTCCGCTTTAATAATTTTTTTCTAGAGCAAGTCTCTTCTAAACTGTTGTTGAAATTTTGCCTATTGCTATAAGGAACAATAATTTTTTATCGGTTAACTTTATTTTACGAAATATTTTACGAAATATTCGTTGATGTTAAGTGTTAATGGGGCTTTAAAGGTCATTTACTAATAAAAATAGTGGGGACTTCAGCTGCACCAATCCTTTTTATAGCTGGTCATTTATTTTCGCCAAGGTATCAATTGCTGACTGACACAGCTATTGAAGTTTCACCCAAGACAACGCTATTTGCAGATGACTGTTTGATATACAGACAAATTATCCTCAGATGGTGACTGCTAATTGCTACGGGAATGAACCCCACAGAGGGTCCCGTATTGGTACGAAAATAAGTCTGAACTCTTCTATCAAAGGCTAACTAGCTTTTCTACACAAAATTCAGTTATCTATTTCTCTGTTAAGTCAATATAATGTAAAGCGATATTACGCTTGTCAACATGAATAGGGCCTGACCTTTTGTTTATTTGGATCGACGTCGGTTGGTTGGACGTTGACATTTGTACACCCACCTTTACTACGTCATACACGAGATACTAATTTGGAAACCTGTAATGTCACATAGTGTTCATATTGACTATTAGATATATAACTGAAGGTTATTATAGTAATATGTATTCGCACGTTGTACTTTTGATATTTATGTACGTATATGATGAAGTAACATAGTACTCATATTAGCTACTTGATAAGCCATTGAACGTTATTGTAGTAATATGTATTAACACGTTTGGCTGTTGATTATTATATGCGTACATGATCTAAACTGTGAACCAGAATTGATAAACCATAACCGTTTAATATGCATACACAAACATATTACCATATTAAAATACATGCCAATGAATTGTTAATACTTTAATATAAATGCTTTGCAATGATATGATTCAATCTCTCTGAATCTTTTAAAGCAAAGACAAGTTGTATCTTCATACATCGTGCTTCAGAAAGTAACCATTCTGTTGCTCTGGTTAACATTCAACCATTGAGTAGTTAAATAGCTCTTAAATTGAAATGTAGTGTCTTATATTGCTATTTAATTTGAATTTTGATACTATTATATTGATTTTGTGCGCACGTCAGATGTTGAGTGTTGAGATTGGAACCCTTGAAAACCGGTTTAAACCCCTTATAAATTGTACTGACCGTACCAAGGTGCAGACCCCGGTTTTATTCTGTGTAATTTCATAACAGTTATTTGCATCTTTTTAGTTTTTTAAATTATATTTAAATGCCTTCTCTTCGATTAATATTGTTTACGAAGTTAGTTTGATTTTATATATTATAGTACAACCATCAAATTGCGTAATATTCTTTTTAATATAATATCTCATAATTTTGTTTTATGAAAATTCGGTCATATGTTGTTGTGCAATAGATGATGAAAGTATTGGAACAACTGGTAGTGATGATATTTTATGCATAAAAATAGTCCGGCTAATATGTGATCAAAATGAAACGAAAGTAGCAGTGTTTGTTTTTTTGTCGAAATATATGTCACAGAAAATAACATACGTGTATAACTAGGAACTGGGACCATTAATGCAAAGCATTGGGCATAATAACGCAGTAATGAATCTGTATCCATATCAGATGTCAACTGTCATGATTGCAGCACCTGCCGACGACGACCTGTTTATACAGACGGTCAAGTACTACTGCAAAGGGCTTTGCTTTAAAAGATTCAGAGAGATTGGATCATATCATTGCAAAGCATTTATATTAAAGTATTAACAATTCATTGGCATGTATTTTAATATGGTAATATGTTTGTGCATGCATATTAAACGGTTATGGTTTATCAATTCTGGTTCACAGTTTAGATCATGTACGCATATAATAATCAACAGCCAAACGTGTTAATACATATTGCTACAATAACGTTCAATGGCATATCAAGTAGCAAATATGAGTACTATGTGACTTCATCATAGACTTACATGAATATCAAAAGTAAAACGTGCGAATACATATTACTCCAATAACCTTCAGTTATATATATAATAGTCAATATGAACACTATGTGACTTTAGAGGTTTCCGTTCCAGGAAAATGCCAATTTTAAGCAAACGCGATTCCTTGGATACCAACTAAATATGTTGGCAGTGACCACTTATATCAAATGATTCGATACATCAGAGGATTTTGTTTCAAAATCTGTAAAATCGGTATATGTCAGGACTTTTTTTTTAGATATAGGTAAACATGTACATATGTCTCTTTTGCGTCTATAATTAATTTAATGTCACTTGTCATTAAAAAATTAGAACATGACTGATTCAATTTGTTTTATCCAGCCAATTATATTTATTATTAATGTAAACCTCACTTGATTTGATTTCGACCCACAATCCATTGACTATGCTTCATTCGTGGTGGCAGTGGTGATGTTTGTTTACACTCAATGTAAGTATTGTAATAGTTTATACGATATTCTTTCACTCGGACCTGGCCTTTATAGCTTTGTATCCTCTGTACATATTCCCTTTTGTTATTACCTGAAAAAGGTATAATTTTAGTTTTTTCAGTTACTAACGAAACGCCATATAGAGGAGAAATGAAACTCCGTAAACATTATCAATTTGACATTCTTGTTTTCTATCCTCGGATCTTTTAATTTAAGGCAAGTGACGAATTATCAATACAATGCTGAAAATAAATAAAGCCTTTTTATTTTTTACTGTAATACTTTAATCTCTGAAAATATGTTTAATTGACATAAATTTATTTTTGTCACGCAAGTCACAATTTGTCCATAACAAAAGGACATTTTTGGATATACGAATACCTGTTTATTTCCAACTACGAAACCTTAATTTACATCGTAGGTCTCCATATTTTGTGCCAGATGTCTTCCAAATCGTCCATGGAATACGAAGAAACAACCGATAAATAACATGCATGTTTTAATGACTGCACAAAAGCTGCTTAAATTTAGTTATACTATTACTATATTTATACCAATCGAAACAATAATGCCGGTACTTTATTAGCAAAAATAGTATAAGCAAACGGTAGTCGACTGCACAATAGGTTTTCTTTGTATTAAGGTAAACGAAAGACATACAAACGTAATATGTTAGTGAATACATATTGTTGCAACTACAATTGTTTTTTTTTTGTTTAATTAAGATAAGAGAGTTCGTTTTTCTTTGTTTTTACATTTCAACGCATCTACAATGGAGCTGCTATACATTGCATGCCTTCTTAAACATAATGTTTTAAGTTATACAGACCGTTGTGTGGATTGTATGTGTTCTTTACGACCTTTCAAACACAATGAAAGTACTCTTATTAACGTACCGTTTGATCACACTCCTTTTTGTCTAATTATTCTGACACACTAAAAAGAAAATATCACAAATCTACAGAAAATATTGATTTCCTTATAAATATAAAATGTATTATAATATCAATTATTTATTTTCGAAGCAAGTGACGATTCCTTTAACATAGATAAAAGTACTAAAGTCACGATTTAAGGTGTTCAAATTATGAATTGATTACCATTGCACTTTAGGTTATTAATTATAAAAGCATATTAATGTTAGTTTTTTAATGCAATACATATTACAAATCTTATATATTCCAATTCAGGTCGATGTAATTTTAACTTTTTTAGAGAAACTCACCGTATGCACTCTCTCTTATTTTTGTTTATTTTCTATTAATTCTATTTCAATGTATAAACGTGTTTGTGTATATACTCTTTAAAGTACTCAAAAAAACATGTTGTATACACTATATTAACCTCCTTTTATTACATGTTTTGTATATGCTTCTTAGACAATTACAGTGGAATTCCAATGAAAATTCGCAATATACTATAATTGCATGTTCATATATTTTTATCCGTGTATATGTCTCTTTCTACATTTGTCATAATGTATTGTCCATGTATTATGTGATTGATGTATTGAAATAAAAAGTTTATACATTGTAAAAAATAAATAAATAATTATAATTCAAACTTCAAAAGTTATATGGCAAAATACATTTCCCTTACCTGAAATACACCCTTAGACAATCTCAGACGGAAACACTACACGAATCACAAGTTAAATGTCAGATCAGTACGAATCTTCATTCTCTTAATTTGGTTCCAAAGATTGGGGTTTTATTTCAGTAAGCATCAAACAAGTGAAGCGCGTTAATTAGAATACTCACCGAATTAATCGTTACCTTATAGCGGCGGGATGGTCATGAAATATTCACCACACATTGATTGCGGAGGCTCCGTATGGAATCAATTGAGCCGCGTTCTGTGAAAACTTAGCTTAATGCATGTGCGTAACGTGTTGTCCCAGATTAGCAGGCAAAGTCCGTACAGGCAAATTAGGGACGATACTTCCCGCTTTTATGTCATTTTTGTTTAAAGCAAGTCTCTTCTAAACGAAAAAGCGGACTGCACAGGATAAACTGGGACGACACTTAACGCACTTGCATTTAGATCAGTTTTCTCAAAACGAGGCTCAGTTTTTCATTTGTTTGTATACTAGCCCTAGTCATAGAACGAATATATTATTGTATTGATTAATTAAAGTTTATTGCATATATCATATACATATATCAAGCAAATAATACATAGTTTATACGATATGACGGTATGATTTAACAGAAGAGCAAATAAGAATACACAGTGTGTTTTAATTTGTCAATGTTTGCATGGTGAATACATTAGCTTAGCCCGTTGATATCAACCACTGAATTCAATTCAATTCACTGTTTATTGCTATGTGGCCTCCGGCCCTTGCAAGTACAAATAACATAGCATAGTCACACATTTCAATACACATATATAGCCAAACATACAAATGCAATGGTACAGCTATTGACAATTAAATGGTATTAAGTAATGCATTTCTTCGTTCAAAAGCATACTACAAATAACATCGCATAGTCACATAGTACAAGTAACATCGCATAGTCACATAATACAATAAGCATAATACAAATAACATCACATAGTCACATAATACAAATAACATCGCATGGATACATATAAGCACATCTACTGATAATTAACTGCTATTCAGTAACGCATTTCTTCTTTCAAAAGCATAATACAAGAACATAGCAATACTCCTGATCAACTTTTCTTCCCGGGAACTCATGATTCTATTTAATTTATTTGTAGTAGCGGGTGTATAGTACTTAATGGGTATATACATTTCACGAAGGTCTAAGTATGTTGTACATATAAGAAGAAAATGCAATTCATTTTCAATATCACCTTTACAAAAAGGACACAAACTTTAGTCACTGTCGATATTTAAATAGCGACCCTGTTCAATCATGAGCTTATTGGAAGATATTCGAAAACATACATAAGCGTTTCGAAATTTACGGATTGTTAAAATATCAAAATATAACTCAAATTCAAAGTTACTTTTAAATCCAATGTATGTTTTTAGTTTTGAAGAACTGTTACACGTTTCTATCCACTGCTGTACAAAATATCTTTCAATCGTTAAGCATAATTGAGCAAAAATAATGGTTTATTAACAACTGCTTGTTGTTCCCACACTTAACCAAACCCTATGGATTGCAAGTGATATCGTAATGAGGTAACCCAGTTTACGTGCCCTATGTCATCAAAACATTTCAACATTTCATAGCACTTTTCTATATGACGGGAATATGGTATTTTCAGTATTCGTAACCAATATTTAACAACTCTCATAGATGAATAAATATGTATTGGATATCTACCACAATCACATATTATAGCATTATTACATGAGTACATTGGTGCTGACATAAATCTTTTACATGCATATGTGTGAACTCTTTCTACAACTTCAAAAGATTTTAGCCCCCATATTTCTGATCCATATAATAAAATAGGCATCACCTTAGCATCAACAATCTTAAAGTAACAATGATATGGCATAGGCATGTAGTCGTATAGGGACGAAAGCATAGATATAATGACACGTTTTGCTTTACAAGACATGTTTTCTTCCATTTTAAACATAGACAGGCTAGACGAAAAATGAACACCTACATAATTGAATCCTTGCACAGTGAAAGCATTCCAATAATGCATTATTGTAAAACCATTTTTAGTTAAAAGCAGGTCGGCCACCATTTTTGAATACAACAATTTTTGTCTTATCCACATTTACATTTAATTTAGAGATAACACAACATTTGTGAAGATAATTTAGCTGCTGTTGTAGACCTGAAACTGTATCCGAAGCCAGTGCTTCATCGTCAGCAAATAATAACATAAATATTTCAACATAATCTGGGGCAAGTTGAATACCTCTTGTGTTCTTACTTTTTAAATATTCCTATAATTCATTGATATACAAACAGAACAGAATAGGGCTTAAATTACAGCCTTGTCGTACTCCCATAGTACATTCAATAACGTCACTTAATGTATTATTTGACCTTACCTGTGTTTTAACATTATTGTATAGTGCTTTTGTAGCCAGTAATATATTACCACCAACATTCACTAAAGTCAAGAGTAACCGTCTCCTATTGACATAATCGAATGCCTTTGTAACATCTACAAATGCGACATATAATTTGCGTTTTTTACGACATAAATATTTACTAATTATTAAATACAAAACAAACTCATTGTCAATAGTCAAATATCCTTTTCGGAACCCTGCCTGCGACTCAGTTATTTTATCATATGCTTCAAGATAAAACGAAAGCCTTTTGTTCAATATGCTTATATAAATTTTCCTCAAAACATCTATTAGTGATATTCCCCTATAATTATCGGGATTATTTGTAGGGCCTTTTTTATGTAAGAGTATTACAATTGAACAAGACCAACTTTCTGGGAAGACACCTTCTGTGAATAGCCTGTTAAATATGAGTTTTATATATGGAAGAATAATTTCTATGCTATGTATAAGATGATTCGCTTATAAAATTCACCCGCACTTGATTTGACAGGATTTAAAGATTTTACCGCTTGCAAGATTTCTACTTCTGTAATTGCAGAATTAAAAAGTTCGTTCTGTGATTCATCAAAATCACTAGTATTTGCATCAATATCGAAATTATGTAGCTCATCATTTTCATTATTTTCTAAATTTAACAATGTTCTAAAATGTTCATACTTCACAGGAAATATTAGGCTCTCTCACTGAATTTTGGTGACAATTTTTTTACATTGTCCCAAAACAGTTTCTGATTTTGGACTGTGCTCGACAATTGTTTACTACATTTTCCTTATATCGTTTACGTTTTTTTTCTACACAATATATGATAGTTCTTTTTAGCCGATAAATAGTGCTCAAGATTATTTACATTATTGTTGACCCAAAATAACTGAAGAGCCTTATTAACGCGCGTTTTATAATCTTTGCATTCTTTATCAAACCATGTTGATTTTCTTTTTTTTACCGATGGTTTTTATTTTAGAAAATAGATGTCGACTGCAATCAATAAAGATATATTGAAACATTTTTATAATACTGTCAATAGGTTCATCTGTGTTAAAACACATAGCAAACACATTATTATTCTCAATTGCCTTCGAGAGGTTTGTAAAATTATCAATTCTCTACACTGAAGTTCCATTTAAAGCGTTCGTCTAATTTGTTGCTTTTTAAGTTCACGGTTGCGAAATGTGGATAAGCATGTCGGGCTCCTCGTATTGTAAGTTATTACAAACCGTTATTCAACATGGTCGGCTTTAAAATAAAAGTTGGTCAAAGGGAAATAATTGGTAGGTTCTACAGATAGTCAATAAACCCTTGTGTGTTACCTTTTTACATTAAGGCTATAGTATCTTATTGTGTTGCCATTATTAAAATGATCTTTCGAATCTGTTTATTGTTTACATGAGTGTGATATTCGAAATGTGATTGCATTTATAACTTTCACGAACAATATGAGTGCAATAGATATATAATATAATATACAAGGAACATAACTAAATGACAAAAATGTTTTAAAATCTACATGCTACTTTTCGGTGCAACGAGCGTTTCATCAATAACAAACGTGTTGATCATATAGTTTGAGAATGTAACCGATATCTAATACAGGTGTCAAACATTACTACAAAAATACTAGAGATAGAAAAAGCACTGCCATTTTTGATCGTGCTACCTGCTAACCGCTAAAAGGATAATAAATCATCAGAAGAGAAAATAAATTGAGTCGCGTTCTGAGAAAATGGGCATAATACTTGTGCGTAAATTGTCATCCCAGATAGCCTGTGCAGTCCGCACAGGCTAATCTGGGATGACAATTTACGCTTTTATGAAATTTTTCGTTTAAATGATGTCTCTGCTTAGCGAAAATCCAGTTTAGGCGGAAAGTGTCGTCCCGGATTAGCCTGTGCGGACTGCACAGGCTAATCTGGGATGACACTTTACGCATAAGCACTTTGCCCAGTTTTCTCAGAACACGCCACAATAGCAGGGCACGTTAACAAACGTGGAGCTGGTCATCTTGGTACAGGCATTTTTTTTTTCAAATCCATAGTAAATGTATTTGTAATACTCCTTTGGCACAACGCTGAAATGTTAAGCCTCTTTTGCAGGCGTGCTTTTCAATCCATCGGAGTGAGTAGAAAAGAAAACATTTGAATACACATAAAGTAAAGCACCACCTGCACCAGCAGGAAAGAAAACTCTTATTATACAATGCAGTATCTGTAAGATACAACACAAATGCGTGCTCGTGATATGAATTTAACGTCACGCTATCAACTCGTGCGATTCAAACCACCAGAACACCACACTCATGTAATATTCCATATTTATTCGGCGAGTTAAAGAAAGGTTACATGGCGAAACTTGGAAGATGCGACAAGAAGCGTACATGACACACACGTGTTATACCATTCTTAATAAAATTATATATTCAACTCAGTCAATATTTAGCTCTTTATATTTAAATATCTTAGTGCGAAATTAAGAATATTTAACCCCAAAAGATACCCCAGATACATTATCATGAGAGGAGCTCGTAATCATCCGAAATAAATAATTATATAGAAATAGTGACCAAACAAGACATAACTAATGATTACATAACCAATACACAACAAAATTGTTTAATTACAACTAAAGTCAGGGGGAACGGTCAGTCACATGCATTTTGATTGGGTGTTAACGACCAATTGATAGTTATGTGTATCACTTAAAATATTCAATACAAAGATCAACTTAATTGGAACAAACCGAGCAAACATTTTAGATTGCAATATATACTAATTATACTTCATCAAAAACGCACTTGCCTATAGGGCAAGATGTATACTTGAACAACGAAGGTAAATTCCTCAACTTTACTGAAGAAAACATATTTTTCAATGATGTAATGGTTCCTGTATACCGGAAGAAGCATTAGAGCATGGAAGAAAACTAAATGTGAACAACATAATTATATGAACGCATTATGGGCATTTAACGGTTTTAATGATTTTTACACCACAAAAGCAGGGGTGTGTAAATATTATTATTTTAAAGGTTTATGCGTTAAATATAATATCACATTTTTGGGGCTATGCAGTTAAACGAACGTTTTGACGTCTGTGTCTACGATTTAATTGCAGTACACATTTATATTCGCATTTGTCAGACACTCATTTGAGTGAGAATTGTGTATGTGTTGTGTTAAAGAAATGCTGTTCAGTGTACTCGTTACTGTCTGACTAATTGTTAGTACATTAACTTAATGTGCAATTAAATATGTCGGCATTTGTTTGTTTACATATGATGTTATCGCGGCAATTCGGCGCAATATAGTCCAATATTAACAATAGTTATAATACAGACCGGCATAGTTTTCATTTTACCAAACAAAACATGTATTATTTACAAATTGATATTATACTACGAAATGTTGAATTGTTTTCTGATTCTTTACCATTGTTAAATGATACAGGTCTTTACAATAATAAATATAAACAATGTATACAATATGAAGACAAGCTTACGTTACGTGACAACATTTTTATTCATGTGTGATGTGTGTTAGTCATTTGTTTTTGGCGCGCTTGCTGTTTCTTTTTTGGCAATTGGCTACTTGCCAAAAAGAAGGGGCATCGTGCTATCAATAAGAGCTCCTGCCGGCTTTTACAAAGGGACTTTCTACCAGACTCAACGACTCAACCAACATATCGTTATAAAATACAGTAAATAAAACAACACTCACCGCAGCTGAATAAATTATGTTCTGTATATACATATGTACGTGTAACAATACATATAACGTTATCAATAACGATTAACACAGTCAGGTGCTTTCACGCATGCGTAAATGATACAAAACATAACGATAACTTAGTGTATCTGCTCGTAAGCAAAGTAAAATGTCAATAAGCTATATATGTACATGGTTTCTGATTATCGTGTTTACGTAAGAGCTGTAAATGTGTCTAGTTTGACGCTTACGCTTTACCGAGTAAATAGGTTTAACATAATTCGCGTTTATTTGTAATACGTTGAACTTGATGAATTTTCTAAGTGTTGTTTGATTTATTTGGGTTGTTATTTTTCACGTATATTTGAATTATAGCCAGGAGCAATTTAAAAGTGGAAAATAAGGCATACAATCAAAATGAAGTTCTTTAACATTGACTTTTTAAGAAAGATTTTATATTCATCGTTAAAATTGTTTTGTACAACTGAGCGAGGATTTTGTAAAAATGAGACCGTTATAGTTGGTTTATTTTAATGACATAATATGACGAATAATAAATAACAACTATTCACTCTGTTATAACTATTGTATACGATATATGGTACAACCACCTGAATTGTAAACGTACCCGATGTTTGTTTTGACAACATGACGAGTCGTAAATTAGAGTCCAGGGGAGCTACGACACAGGCGCTAAAGAAATATTTTGTTCAGACCTATTCCTCAATGTTTTTGACCGGTTGGCAAAATTGCTTGTATTTAAATAGAATAAAATTCGTTAAAACTGCTATATAACACTCAGACATTTAATACAACTGATTCCGTTACCTTGAAATAGTTTCATTTTACGTGAGCAACATGATCCCGATGTTACGAATATATTGACTTACGTCATTGATCTAATTTTTTGTCCATACGGTTGTGTTTGTCATAATAGATGTTTCAAATCCTGCGTTTGTTGCTGCTTTTCGTTAATAATACACGCACAACCAGATCGGACCTTCACAAATGTCCAGCCTAGGTTTCCGTTCTTGACAGCTCTGGCGTACGTATAGCTGTGTGTCGTCTCGCACGACGAGGTGAACTTTTTAGAGTCAATGCCAGCGCAGGAGCAACCGTCGTCCGAACAATAAGTCTCATAAAAATACTGGTCAATAGTGACTTTACCGAACTCGATTACAGGATGAATAGTTACCGAGTCTCCGAATATGTCCACAGCTTCAGTTTTGTAGACATAACTAGATTTAGTTCCACACGATTTTCTCGGAAAGCCAAGATGTGAAGGCAATCGATGAATCGACCTGGTACGTTTGTGTGGACGATTGTTCCTCCTTTGACGCCGCTTTCCTTTTGAGCTCGTTTGTTTCTGGTCACGCAAGACACGTTTTGTATTCGCTTTTGTTACGCTCATCAAATCAGTTGTATGATTGGTCAAGACTGGAACACGCGCATCAGAATCGTCTATGGATAGAGTCAGGTTCCCATGCAACGGGATGAATTGATGTTTTGCCTTACTGGACTTCGCTTTGTCACCGACGTTTAAGATAACGGCTTCTGAAGATTTGCACACAACCAGTAATGCAACCTGAGCGATCATATACACGATACAATTCATTGTTGTTGCGTTCTGAAATAAATGTTAAAGAGAATCACATTATAACTGTTTACAAAATATTTAAATCAAGCACTTAATCAATGAGCACAAATGATTTGAGAATATTGTAAAACAAATATCATAAACCTGCTTAGAAAATGTATTAAGTACATATTCTGTATCATAACCTTTGCTAATTATTATATCCGGAATGTGTATTAAGCTTTAAATTGTTTGATACATTTAGAGTTTTTTGTATTCCTATATTGTAACATTAGCACAACTCACCTACCTTTATATCGTTCTGAAGAATTATTCAATACTGTTCCTATCCCTGGAACAATGTCACTGAAAGTGTTACAACCTGACTCTCAGATGAAGCAGAGTGTTGACTTTTATATCTTTTCTAGACTTGTTGGCGTGACCAGATGTACACTGTGACCAATAGGAATCAGAAGGTTGGGTTTGGAAGAATATCGCTTTCTTTTAGTTGTATTGTAAATCCTTGTGAATATTTTTGGATTGCTATGGTGTTTCATGGATCGCAACCCAAAGGATATATAGGAACCAGTTAATTACATTACATTGTCATGCAATTTCTAGAAACTTTAAAGGTTGACATTCATTCGCTTTTTGTAAGAAATAATGTGTATTATCACCGCTATCGGAAATGAATTTGGCGATTGCGCACTTAAATAAGGCATTGGATTGACTGTTTCCAATCTTTTGTTGGAACTTTAAAATTCTAATAAAAATAATGTTAATATATTCTTAAAATGCAATATCTCAAAATGCCGACTCTCTTTTTGACGTCTGTAAAGTTAAGAAATCCTCCGAGGCCTGAAATTTTATTTTTATTCGTGGTTCTATATATAAAATATATATCAACGAAATATTATATTTCTGTCAATGATGTGGCATTGATTTGTGTCTGTATTGAACACAGGCGCTATAAACAAATACATTTGTTTTACTTCAGTTTTGATTATGTCGTTTCATTCAAATAATCAACGTTTTTGTAGTTCTTATATCATTTTTCTTAAGCACAATAACAAGTGATTTAAACCAATGAACTTCTTGTATTAACAAATATGATTTAATACATGTATTATTCACAGCATTTTTCGAGTCTCAAACTGTACAATTCCTCAAATGTTGTTCACATTGAAATTCATTAGCAATATAATACAATCCTCGATGTTAACACAAGCTTCGCAGTAACACTGTTTTATAGATTTCAGTGGTTACTAATAGCAGTTGGTGCGGCGCAATTTGGTAGGAAAGACTTAAATTACATCAAGTCTGTTAGAATGTCGGAACAAAATAAATTGCTAAATATAAACACAGTGACATTTCAGGTGGACAATATGGGGAGAAAACTGATAATATATACCAAGCCCTGGACTATGATTAACCTAGTAAGGAATGAACAACTCATTTGTTTTATAAGTATAAACTAGCGGCCAAGAATATCTCCTGGTAATGTGGAATTTTATTTTCCCTAGATATGTATTCTTTGCAATTTGAGCGCGAATATAATACCATACAATATTTGTAAACTTATACCATCTGTCATTTATAGGAAGTATGTGATCACCCAGTATTGAAGTGGACAGAATGTCCTTCCTGATGAAACTTGCATGACAATCCACTTTATCTCGTCCATTTGTGAGTTATATGAAGGGTTAGGAGCAAACTTGCATGGCAGCCCACTTAATTGCATTCGCATNGGACTCCATGGTAAAGGGGGGGGGGCTCAGAGGATTTGCGGCGTACTTCTTGGACTCCATGGTAACGGGGAGGGGGGCTCGGGCGACTGGCGGCGTGTTTCTTGGACTCCATGGTAACGGGGGGAGGTCGGGCAACTGGCGACGTATTTCTTGGACTCCGTGGTACCAGGGGGGCTCGGGCGATTTGCGGCTTACTTCTTATACTCCATGGTAACGGGGGGTGGCTTGGGCGACTGGCGAATTCTTGGACTCAATGGTAACGGGGGAGTCGGACGACTGGCGACGTGTTTTTTGAACTCCATGGTAACGGGGGGGGGGCGGCTCGTGTGACTGTTGGCGTGTTTCTTGGACTCCATGGTAACTGGGGGATCGGGCAACTGGCGGCATGTTTCTTGGACTCCATGGTTACAAGGGGGGCTCGGGCGACTGGCGGCGTGTTTCTTTGACTCCATCGCTACACTGGGGCTCGCTGCGTGTGGCTAGGGTATCAGGTGAGGACAACGAAACTTCTTCGAAAGATTAAAGAGAACGTAATGAGTGATTTATAAATACAGAGATACGTTTTTTCAGTTAGAGTCTAAATAACGCGCAGACAGTTATTATTAATTATAAGAAATGGACTGAAAAAGAAAGCTTAATAACAATCCGGCATGCACGAGACAGTTTGCATATATGTATGTATTTAAGAACGTTATCCTAAACCAACTCTTATAATCAAACAAAAACCGCAACATTGACATATTTATTTCCGATGGAAGAGATTTTAAGTTTTTAACGCACTAATGTCGTGTATTTCGATTTATAAAAAAAGACAAATACACACACACACGCACGCACGCACGCACGCACGCACCCACACACACACACACACATATTAGAACTTATGAATGCTTCTCGGAACGGCTGTCGACAGAAACAACATAATTTATGGTGCAACATTTGATATTAACAAATGTCACTGACTCGTGTTGAGGTTCTCTATACTATTTTGCTTATTAAGCGCATCTGCTCACAGATTTAAAAAGACAGTTGTCATGTTTTGTCGTAGATTCCAACATAAAGGTACTTAATAGACAGACACAAGAAAACAAACGTCAATGATGACATGATGATGCGCTTGTTTTATTTGTTTAAGTTTCATGTCATTCATAAATCATTTACATAGCTTTTTTCAACAGACTGTCTATTATGTGAACAATTCCATTTGATGGCCGCAAGCGGGAATGTCTTTTAATTATCTTAAATACTTTTATATATACGGTTATATTAAGGTTCGTATATTATGATAAATGAGATAACGCAGTTTGAAATACAATCAATTTAAAGCTTAGGGCGTGTTGGTTGATGCATTATTCCCTGCCGGTTCGAATAATTACTACCTATCAGAATACCAGATATAGCGTACCTACTATACCCGCTGACGCTTCTCCTTACGTGAACGATATGTACTAAATGTTTATCTGAATGTATGACTACCAACAGTTTTCATAACAGAATTGGATAACTTCTTTTGTAACAAACTCGACAGAGTGTTTAAATATTCGGATGAGTTTCGTTGCTTGTTTACTGGTATTATAAGTGGTATTACTTTTAAGTGTTGCGAGTACGACTACAACATTTTCGCTTAGAAGAACCGATGGATAACATACTCGCTGTAACAAAATCGGTTGAGTGTTTAAACATCCGAACTTGTTTGTACCTTCATAATTTATACAATATTTACAATGATTGATCATGTTATATTCTTGTTTCATAAACATAACAATAGTGAAATAGTAAATCGTTCCACGTTAAGTAAAAACTAATGTAAACATCTAGTACATCTGACCTGTATTGTATTCGTATCCTTGCATTTCAAGTACAGGCGAACGGTTATTGGCAGAGAATGCAGTGATTCTGTCTGAACAATAACAATAAAGAGACTCCATGTGCACTTGATAGACCACAAGATGTATAAAATACAAGATACACAAGTGTGAAGTTATAATTCATATGGTAATAAGAATTTCGTCGCCAATAAAAACATGCGGATTATTTGACGGGGTTATTTATTAGCAAACGTATGAATATTTGCAGTAGCGGAAAACACATCTACAGGTTCACAATATATGTTAGTGTTTTTGTAGTATTGATATGTAAAATTAACAAATCAATCATCGATGGAATGTCCTGTAATTGAACCAGTAAGCGGAAGTAATCCAGTGAACTTTCATTCACTGGTTGTTATTGTTCTCTGCTCTGCATTTATGTATGTTGTACTTACTTTTAAGCTCAAATCACGCGCTCGAAATCATAATGTCAATCAATAAAGTCCTTTCTGATCAAGGTTCCTCACTATGTAAGTAATCTGCAGTTATATATCATTGAATTGGTTAAGTGCTCTTCAATTTGATGATATTTGATTTATGAGAAAGTTCAAATTAAGATATTCCTCTTCAAATATATTTGTCTTCAAGGATTCGTACTCACTATGTTTCATCCTTGTACTAAATAAGTGTAAAGTACCTTTTGCATTACTGTACCATGCACAATGTATGCATGTATTAACTATTTGCATTTGATCTATTAGTTTAAGAGTTTCCTAATATTTCTTTCTCTATATGTTCAGCTTTTTATCATCACGTTACATATCATAATAAAAAGGATTAACTGGATTGCATTTCGTTATACCTCGAATTATGGCAATTACAGTCCAGAACAGATACGTTTAAAAAAGGCAACACAAGAACCATTCACACCAATGAATTAATTCCTACCACCTGTCCTTCTGACAAACTGGGATAGAAAATAGTACTTCTTTTATAAAATATGCTTTTCTTTGTCGATGACCTGTACAAATTCGATAATGTATTGTACTTCTCACATGCGAGAGAGACCACAAGCAGTTCATAGGAAGGCTTATTTGTGATAAAATATTTCCACCTAGTATGCGTAAAATCCATGTATGTTTGCGTGAATTTACTATTGTCATTTAAAATTTGATTTGAAAACAGCCTTCTACACATAACTGTTGCTGGTAAACATGGCCGCAGTATAATGAAATACTTCAAGAAGTATGATGACAAGATATGAGCCTCGCTTTGTGAAAAGGGGGTTTAATGTATATTCGTAAAGTGTCATCCCATATAAGCCTGTGCAATGCGCAATAGGCTAATCAGGGACGACACCTTCCGCTTGGAATTTCGTCAACAAGAGTCTTCCTTTAAACGAAAGAGACAATAAAAGCGGAAAGTTTCGTCCCTGATAAGCCTGTGCGGACTGCACAGACTAATCAGGGACGACACTTTACGCACATACAAGACTACACAGGCTAATCTGGGTCCACATTTTACGCACATTCAGGACTGCACTGACTAATCTGGGCCCAGACATTAAACCGTTCATGGCGACGTCGCCATCGGGGTGAATATCCCGCCGAAATAAGCAAATACACGCATTATTTTACAAAAACATAAAGTTCTAGATTTCTAAGCATGCCATATTTCTCGTATTATCAGTTACAACAAAACGTCATTCATCACGGTCTGCTTGAAAAAAACAAGTTTGTCAAAGGGAAATAACTGGTTTTATAATGTTGGCCAATATACCCCTGTGCGTTTACTTTTGACATTTAGGCTTGAGTATCTAATTCCATTGCCATACGACAACTGTTCTTTCGAACGAGTCCTCTATGTTGATTATGTTTGAACAACAAATATACGAAACAAAGCACGAGACATTAGTGCTATTTTACATGCGTGTTGTGTTGCATTTAAAACTTATCCGAACATCCGGATTGTAATTGAAAAAAAAACGATATAAGATATGAATTGAACATGCATCATCATCATCATCATCATCAATCCCTTGACCGGTTTGGCCATTGGGGGAAATGAGGGACGACAATACAGAAATCCTCCTCCAGTCAGGTCTGTTGTGTGCTGCTGAGAGTAATTCATCCATGGGAAGGGATGTCCACTCGTGTACATTGTCCATCAAGATTTTTCTCTGACCTTGCTCTAGCATGCCATGGAGATCAGTCGTGCACAGAGAATTGTGCCTGTCGATGTATCCATGAACATTAGTAAATGACAAAACGTTTTAAAACCCGCGTGCGTCGTCTCCGTGCAGCGATTGTTTCCGATATTTAATGTCGATAATGCCCATTTAAATTTTAAAGGCAAAGAAAACACTGTCGTAATTGATGGTGCTACACGGTATCAGCTAAAAGAATAGTAAATTATCAGAAGAGAAGATAAATAGCAGGGTACGTTCATAAAACCGTTACTGCGCACATGTAATGCCTATAATACATAAGAATCAATTGGGAAACATTAAAAAATAGTATGCCTTAGCTCTTTTATTTACAGTCACGGTAGCACAGGGTGACTACAATCAGTCAATCTACTTAACAGATTAAACCCTGGATAGATTGAGTAGAAATTAATCAAATACACATAAAGTAAAACCTAACTTGTACAACAGGAGAGAAAATTCTTATTATACAATCCCTTATCTGTAAAATACCAAGCAAATACGTAGTCGTGAAATACAATGTCACACTATCAACTCGTTCGATACAAACCACCAAAACACCACACTTATAAATATTCCATATTTATCCGACCAGTAAAAGAAAGGTTAACATGGCGAAACTGTGAAGATGCGACAAGAAGCGTAAATTACTCACATACTAAACCACTCTTCATATATATTCAACACAGCCAATAGTTTAGTTCCACATATTGAATCTTAGTTACATACTATCTTAGTGCGAAATTAAGAATATTGAAACCCCAAAGACACCCAAGACACATTATCATGAAAGAAGCTCATAACCATCCGAATGTTCTGTATATAGAGATAGTGACCAAACAAGACAAGGAACGATTACACGACACAACACACGACATAACAAATTATTAGAACTGTAGTCAGATGCTACGGTCAGTCATAAGCATTTTGAACCTGGAGGGATTGTGGATGTAAACTACCAATTTGATAGTTAAATGAATCACTTCAAATATTCAATAATAAGATTCAATAGTAACAAAAGTAATAATAAAAACCGGCATAGTTTTTATTTTATCAAACAAATGTATTATCTACAAATTGATGTTGTTCATCGAAATGTTTAATTATTTCCTGATGCTTTTCCATATTAAATACAATATTTTTATCAACACTGTATTTTAATTTGAACACAAGCTTATGTAATCCTATGTTAATATAATTCAGATTCATGTTAACCTAATTGTACTGATTATGAATGGACATAATTGTATCGGGGCTACTGTTAAGTTCGATTGCAGGTTTATATGACGATTGATTTGCATGGACTGATCAATTCCGTGACACCAGCATTATACATGTGTGATTTGTGTTTGTCATTTGTTTGTGGTGCGCTTTGGCGTAGTTTTTTGGCAATGGGCTACTTGTCGCCCTATCAATAAGAGCTCCTTCTGGCTTTTACAAAAGGACTTTCTACCAGACTCAACGACTCAACATATCTTTCTAAAATACAGTAAATAAAACAACACTCACCGCAGCTGAATACATTTTATTCTGTATATACATATTTACGTGTAACAATACATAGAACGTTATCAGTAACGAGTATCACAGACAGAGGCTTAAACGCATGCAAATGATACAAAACATGAGAGTGGGCCCGATAACGATGAAAATTTAACTTCATGTATCTGCGCGTAAGCAACGGAAAATGTGAATAAGGTATATATGTACATGGTTTCTGATCATCGTGCTTACGTTCATCAAAAAATAATGCAACAAGAGCTGTAAATGTTTCTAGTTTGACGCTTAACATTTAAGTAAATAGGTATAACATTATTCGCGTTTATTTGTCATAGGTTGTTATTTTTCACGTATTTTTAATGATAGCCAAGAGCAATTTAAAAGCGGAAAATAAAGCATAAAATAAAAACGAAGTTAGTTAACATCGATTTATTACATGCGTTTAAAAAATATTGTTTTCAGACCTATCCCTCAAAGTTGTTTGACCGGTTGGCAAACTTTCTTGTTTTTAAATAGAATGAACGTCGTTAAAACTGCTATATAAAATTCAAGACATCTAATAAAACTGATTTAGTTACCTTCAATAAGTTTCATTTTACTTGAGCAACATGAGCCCTATGTTACGAATATATATTGACAAACTTCATTGATCTAATTTCTTTGTTCATAAGGTTGTGATTGTCATAATAGATGTTTCAAGCCCTGCGTGTGTTGCTGCTTTTCGTTAATAATACACGCACAACCGGATCGGACCTTCACAAAAGTCCAGCCTAAGTTTCCGTTCTTGACAGCTCTGGCGTACGTATAGCTGTGTGTCGTCTCGCACGACGAGGTGAACTTTTTAGAGTCAATTCCAGCGCAGGAGCAACCGTCGTCCGAACAATAGATCTCATAAAAATACTGGTCAATAGTGACTTTACCGAACTCGATAACAGGATGAATAGTTACCGTGTCCCCGAATATGTCCACAGCTTCAGTTTTGTAGACATAACTCGATTTAATTCCACACGATTTTCTGGGAAAGCCAAGATGTGAAGGCAGTCGATGAATCGACCTCGTACGTTTGTGTGGACGATTGTTCCTCCTTTGACGCCGCTTTCCTTTTGGGCTCGTTGGTTTCTGGTCACGCAGGACACGTTTTGTATTCGCTTTTATTACGTTCATCAAATCAGTTGTATGATCGACCACAACAGAAACACTCGCATCAGGATCGTCGATGGGAAGAGTCGGCTTGCCTTGCAGCGGGATGAATTGATGTTTTGCATTACTGGACTTCGCTTTGTCGCCGCCGTTTAAGATAACGGCTTCTGAAGATTTACACACCACCAGTAATGCAACCTGAGCTATGATATACACGATCAAATTCATTTTTCTGTGTTCTGAAATAAATATAAAATATAATCAGATTATAACTTTTTGCAAAATATTTAAATAAAACAACTCATTAAAAAGAACAAATGATTTGAAAATAGTGTACTGCAAATATCCTTTAACTACTTCGAAAATGTATAAAGTACATATTATTTAGAATTTGCTTTGCTATTTATTATATCCGAAATGTATATTATGCTTAAAATTATTTGATAAATGTTGGGATTATTGAATTCCTATATTGAAGCATTAGCACAACTCTCCTACCTTTATATTGTTCTGAAGAATTATTCAATAATGTTCCTATACATGGAGCAATCTCACTGAAAGTGTTACAACCTGACTGACAGACGGAGCAGAATGTTGACATTTATATCGTTTCTAGACATGTGTGCGTGACCAGATGTACACTGTGACCAATAGGAATCAGAGGGCTGGCTTTGGAAGGATATCTCTTTCGTTTAGGTTTTGTTTCAGTAGTTATGTTAATTGTTTTGAATATTTCTGGGTTGCTATGGTTGGTCATGGCTTGCAAAACAAAAGATTTACAGACAGCACTTTATTATGTGTATTTGCATCGTTTGCAATTTAAAAAAAGATTTATGAAATGTTATTCGCTTTTCTTAAAAATACGTTTTCGTATAACTTCTATCATATATGTTTTTGGCGATTTCGTACTATTAAAAAAAATAAAATAAGGCAAGTGATTGACCTTTTTAACTCTTTTGTTAAAACTTAAATAATACTGTTTACAGGTTCGCAAAATGCACTGCCTTCACGACTAGTATGATAACACATATCGTATTATAGCGCCTTATTAATTTAGGTCGATATAGCGCTGGAAAACAAATCCGAGTATCGTGGTTTCGATCCCCGGCCAGATAACTCGAGTGGGGATGGGTCATGAAATCCACGGCTATTCCCTCTCTGCCTGTTATTTTAGTAGGGCAGATTTCAGTTACTGACATAAGTTTGTCCAGTGTAATCAACACTTAGCATACGAATACTAGTATGCGCATGCTTATACAACAGCACCTTACAAGGGAAAATTCTTTTCTGCTAATTGGCTACACCCAAACATAGAAAAAATATTTAGCCAACGAAGACTTTTGCTAGAACGTTTTGTTTTAATCGCGTGTCTTCATTTAAGCGAAACTATGAGTACCGGTAAGTGTATTTTGTAACAAGCACCCATTTATGGTAAACTTGACCTCGTAAACAACTCCTCCATATTGACATGCACTTTTGCTATATTAAAGACAATGGTATTTCATAGGTATGAATGTATTAATACATTAAAAGCTGAACACAGACACTCCCGCTGACATAAATTAACACTCACACATACATACATTTATTTTTATCGAAAATATGCTTCCACTTTTGTCGCATGAGGCGGTGTCTATATAAAGTACATACAAACTAATTATATATTTTCTCTCCGTTTCTGAATACAGTGACTGCTATACATTTTTATAAGTTGCTGATACTGAATAATCAGGCTTACGATTAAGGAGATTACTCAAGGAATCAACCGTGTTCTTAAGTTTTATTTTAATGACACACACATATTTTAATGTGAAATGTGTAAAAGCAAATATAGGGACATACAGATTGTTGTGGTACTCGCGAATGTGACTCTCGTTAGCTTTGTATGTTGGCTGTTTGCAGAATTACTGTTTTTATTAAATCACATTTATCGCAATGTATAGATTTGATTTTAGAGTTTTTATAATATGTATGCATTTTTTGTGAAATTATAAGTTTAAACTGAGATGTAATGATGTTGTTGGTGTTTTTAAATCATAATTAAATATATAATTAAACACAGCAAAATTGTAAAAAAAGCTTGTGCAATTATTTATATAAGCATCTAAAATATATTCGAAGATTATTTACTTAATTACGCGAACTGTATATATAAAAATAACATAAATTTTCATATAATTATATTATATATACTTCTAGAAACGCCTGACCTTTATTATTTTTAAACTCCATTGTGTGAGATCTAATATTAAAAATAGCTCAAATAATTAGCTGCGTATTTTTGTTTCAACCCACTTATTGTCGGTCACTCTTCTATTCAAATAAAATTGCAGGAGGTTAACTACAGGGTTATATTTTACCAACTTATATGTAATTCTGTCTCTTTAATTTGTAAACAGGGTCCAAATTGATAATATACTCCACCATATGCCAAGCATCGGCACTCTTTGAATGAATATCACTGGTGCATAATTCCTGTTACGTTTGGTGAAAATCCATCAGCTACTTAGGATGAGCCTTCGATAGAATGAAAAGTTAACTGAAGACGCACGTCGCATGACGGGGAAAAGGCGATCCCAAAAGCTCACACTGAACACTTTGTGCACTCAGAGACAATAAAGAAACATTGCACTAATAAAAACACAAACCACGTTATTGATAAAAATCTTTAAAGAATTATTTATGACAAAAGGGTGCCACACATTTGGTGACTGTGTGCGGTTCTGTTATGTAAAGTCACGAGGGTTTGATGTGCGCGTGTAGTTGACAAATTATGCTTGATTAGGTTCTATACCTAAACTATTTATTAACGTAATATTACAGTTCTGTCATTGCTTGACATTTTGGTCTGCATCGAACACCTTCCCAATTAACGGTTCAATTACGACTGATTGTCGCCATGTTTTATTATGTGGTTTCATTATAATACAAAAGATGTTTTTAGTTTGTATATCATGTTACGTTTGTTCTTGTTCTATTTTATAAGCAATACTATACACTCATCGCTGTGGGATAACATTTGTTTAGCGGTAACACTTTTTCATACATTTTAGTGGTAAATAATAGAAGATGCTGCGGCGAGATTTGTAAGTAATGAACATGCAATACATAATTATTAATTTAATCAATCGTGTTAAAATGTCAGAACAATAAGAGTTGCTAAATATAAACAAATTGACAATTCAGCTGCATAATGGATGGATGCATAATGGATGGACTGAAGTGTGTAGTCTGGAACTGCAATGGGTTGAGTGCACCGAAGCGAGAAGACCCAGATTTCGTTTCTTGTTTTTTATCAGAGTATGATTTAATTATTTTGTTGGAATCATGGACTTGCAAAACAACCGACATCGAACTCTCTGGGTATGACTGTCATAACTTTTATAGAAAATATAGGCATAGGTTAGCTAAGCGGAATAGTGGCGGTATATTTATATATACGCGCAGTAGCATAAGGAGTGGAATATATATTGTTAAAAATACCGACGACAATATAATATGGCTTAAACTAGATAACACTTTTGTAACAATAATGCAGATGTATTTATTGCAGCGGTATATATGTGGGGTACTGATTCGCCGATGGAAAACCTTATAGATACGGACCTGTTTGAAAGTCTTGGAAACGATATTAACCATTTTCAATCGTTGGGTACAGTTATGTTAGCTTGGGATTTTAACGCTCGAACAGCGTGCAAATGTGATGCCGTTCTTTGTGATTCATATGTACACGATATTGACCCTGACTACTTTTTAGCTTATACACGTTACCAAGATTTTCAATGGACAAGGGTAGTATCTATCAATGAAACAATTTACTTGACTTATGTAAGGCCACGACACTGAGAATCGCTAACGGGAGATTGGGCTCGGATTATAGCGTTGGTAAATATACATGTTTTAATACTCATGGCGCAAGTGTCATCGATCATTTGATATTAAGTGAACATTCGTTTAATACCGTAGATAACTTTAGTGTTAAAGATTTTAACAATTTCAGTGATCACGTCCCGCTGTCTTTTAATCGAGTTTTAGTAGAAGAACCATACGTATGAAACGTATAAGTTCATATATATATTTCGGGAATACATATACAATGTTCTATACCTATGTTTATTTTTACTACTGGTTGCAGACGATAAAGTTGTAATAGGCGAAACGCCGGAAGACCTGCAAATGTCTATTGATCGTTTATACGATTTATGTAATATATGGGGGCTGCAAATCAACATACCAAAAACAAAAATTATTGTTTTCCGTAAACAAGGAGCTACCAAACGTAATGACATTTGGAAGTATGGAAATGATAACATAGAAATTGTGAACGACTTTATATATCTGGGTGTAAAGCTTAATTATACCGGAAATGTCAATCTTAATACTAACGTTTTGCGTGGTAAGGGCCTAAAAGCACTGAACATATTATTAACTTACCTGAAAAACTATAGTTGTAAATCAAAGTACGATCCATGATGGAAGATGGTTTGGCTGATTTAAATGATAATAAATTGAATTGGTTCGGAAAGGTGAGTGACTTACTATCTAAATACGGATTGTATTATGTGTGGTCTAATAACTCACAAATAAATGAGGCTAATTTTTCGACGAAAACTTACAAGAGTTGACACGAGATATTAATGGCTCTAATTCAGGAATATCTAAAATTAGTTCAAAACGGTCAGTCAAGGCAGTTAAAAATAAAAAGTCATGCATTGCAATTACATCTAATGATAAAGTTAAACATTCTCAAAGATACCCACACACATATCTAAGATATGAAATTGTAAGCAAAAACATGACATTTGAAAGTTTGGATTTAAATGTATTTTTAGCAGGAGAATAAGAAATGATATCTGATTCTAGAACCAAATCAACAGAACGAAATGGTAGATTAGAATTGCTCAAACGCATAATGTATCTAAGTATGACAAATGAGTTTGAAGGGCTGAAATGCTATTATGAAACAGTACTTAGAGAGATTAAACTCGGAAAGAAAAAATGGAATGATGAGTTTCAATATTTAAAAATTGCTATTTAAACAAATTCCAAATGAAACAGTCAAGCAATATCAAAACATCAATTTCGCCAGCATTCAAAAGCAAGAAATCAGATTCTCTGACTCTGAGTTAAGAAGAGGCAAATGTGTGGTTTTGTTCACTTTACCAGAGAAACAAATGTCAACACAAAAATGACCACACAACAGTGGTAAAAGGAAAGATGTGGTACGCGATACAAATTTGTGCCACATGTTGGCAAAAAAAAAGATGACAAGAAACTTCAACATCCAGAATGTTCACAAGAATGCCCCAGTCGACAGATGTGACTAAACATTATTTAAAAAAAAATGAAAAAGAAGATATGCTAACAGGCAAATGCCTACCTATATACTGTTTTAAATCAGAATCAGATCATTTAAACTCTAATTTTAGTAAATATATGTGTTCACATTCAAAATCATGTAAATTGTGTTCATTTACAAATAATTCACATACTGATATACAGGAGATGTTAAGAATGCATGAACAAGTTAAAGCTTCGGCACAACATAATTTTGTTGGTTGTAAAATCCCAGTTAATAATAGAATCAATACAGAATTTATGAAGACAATGCTACATGATTATAATGATAAGGCAGTGTGTGAATTGTTAAAGTATGGTTTTCCTATCGGAGTAGTAGAATATACTGATACAAGAGAAACCATGCTTCCAGTGTGGAAATATTATAATCATAGAGGAGCTAACAAATATCCAGAAGCAATGTTAAATTATTTGTTGAAAGAAGAGTCACAATGCTGTGTTAGGTCCTTTTAAATCTAATCCTTTTACTAGTAAGTTAAAAGTCTCCACGTTAAACTCTGTGCCAAAAAAGGGTTCTGCCTTAAATGACTTTATTAACAAGTTAGAATATCTAGGGGAATCTATAAATTTAGTGGTTCCAAAAATAGATGACATGTGTGAATTGATAAAATCAAAGGGGAATGGTTGTTTGCTGTTTAAAAAGGATCTTAAACGGCCTTATAGACAGATAAACATTTGTCACGCTGATTATAATTTAGTGTCATTCATATACAAAAAGATCGTATTTTGTGATACTGTTTTATCCATGGGACTAAGGTCAGCAGCTTACATTTGTCAAAGGGTACCAAATGCTGTAGCTTATATATAACTTAAACTTGGTGTAATTCTTCTAAATTATTTAGATGATTTTGCTGGTGCTGAAAAAGTACAGTATGCTGAGTTTGCTTATTTAGAAAATATTTTACAAAAATTTGGTTCGGAAGAATCTACAGATAAATCTGTAAAACCAACTACAAGAATGATTTTCTTAGGTGTTATGTTCGATACTATTAAAATGACTATGGAAATATCACCAGACAGGTTGATTGAAATAATGTTATTAGTTGAAAATTGGTAAGGAAATGAAATTGCTTCTTTGAAACAGATTCAACAATTACTAGTCAAGCTGAACTGTGTTGGAACATGTGTTAAAGCGAGCCGTAGATTTATCACAGACTATTGAACTGGCTTAGGGAGGTATATGCATTGAACTGTGATCATGATTGTCATGCAATACCAGATGACGTGAAGTTGGATTTAAAATGGTTAAAAACTGTTTTGCCATTACACAATGGTATTTCAGTAATTTCGGTTGAAGAATGGTCTTCTCCAGATGAAACCTTCTCATGTGATTCTTGTTTTAGTGGTTGTTGTGGGTTCTTACAAGGACATTATTTTCATGCAACTTTCCCCACATTCATACAAGAATTAGAATTACATATAAGTTCATTAGAAATGTTGACCATTGTAGTGTGTGTACATCTATGGCATATGACATTTAAAATTAAAAAGATTGTAGTACAATGTGAAAACATAGCTGTGTGTATTGCTTTTAATTCAGGAAAAGCAAAATCCAAATTTATGCATACATGTTTGAGAGAAATTATATATTTTGCAGTTTAAAATGAATTTAAAATTAAGGCGGTACACATATCTCGTGTTTATAACAGGATAGCGGATCATTTGTCTAGGTGGCATTTAAATGAAAGTCATAGAAAGACATTTGTAGACATTACAAAAGAAGTTACTTTGTATAATCCTTTTGTACAAGAAAAAGATTTTACATTTATTAATCCTTGGTAGTATATCATGTTGTTTCAGACAAACAGATGTCTCAACTCGGTGAGGACTTCAGAGCATCAAATAGACGAGCCTATGCTGAGGGATCCAGGAAAAGTTTGAAGATCCAGTGGGAATCATTTTTTCTGTTTTGCTTTCATTTTGAGATAGTTTTTCTTCCGGCGTCAACCAGTACTTTTCAATTATATGAACAGTTTCTAAGTAGATCCTTTTGCTGTTGCATGAATATTCTACAAATTATTACATGTGACTTGACTTATAATTGTCATAAATGAAATTGCATGCATGTAGTGGGTGTGGGAGTGGGGGCACATGATTCAACCAAATCCATGGAGGTTTATTTGTATTTATTGAAGACGCTGACCAATATAGCCATGACGGAAAAACCAAGACAAAACAATGAGAATATTTTACAAACATAACAAAACAAGCTATACTACGTACGAAATATAAATGAAATGAATATCACAATAATTACACTAATTAACACACATTTCATAATACATAATTTCATAATGTTAAATAAAGCAAACAGTTTAACTCACCAGGTTGAAATGAAATATTTACCATGTGGACTTGCGTCCACAAGACGTTCTCGGCAAATGCAAGCATGGTCAGTAATTGTATATTGAAATCAACAGTTACATTTGAATGACCAATGAGCATCTTGCATCGGAAAAATAAGTGATTATGATTGGAAATAACAAGTACAGGTATTGCATCAGCCTAAATAGTTAAACGAGTACTTGCCAGAGGATAGAATTCCCACAAATAGTAAATGTTTGTTATATGAAAAGGGAGACAATAAATTGACATATACTACATGTATGGTCAAATTATCTATTTGATTTGCATTACTTCTTGTTCGAATTGGAAATTCAATTATGATTAATTTCGCTGTGTTACAAGGACAATAAAATTTGACTATTATTGAATTTGTTATGTATTGTAGTTATTACTTTATATAATTTTCGCTGAGTAAAACGTAAGAAAAGAAATTGCAGGTTAACATTATTCTATCTTATTTATATTGTCACCAAAAACAAAAAAATAATTGTTGTGAAGATCTTTCAAATAAGATATATCATTAAACAAATATATTTTACAATGGTGGATTATTTGACAATCCCAAAAGATATCAATACTTGTGTGTCTACAACTTTTACGTATAGTGCATGACATATTTCTGTGTTTAGGCAGTTACTTGAATCCTTTATCATTTTAAAAGGCATTTCAAAGATAATGTTCATCCTTTTCCTTGATTTTTCTTTTATTTTAATATATATTCACATTATAGTATTGAATTATATCCTTTAAACTTTAATACTTAGGCTAATAAAGAACATTTAAAAATACTGTGTAACTGTGGTGAGATAACTCGTTTCACGAATTGCAGTTCTTTCTATCTGGAATACTTAATAGCATGTATGTGTAGAGTGTAAAGTTCCTTGACATTTAACGTATGTCAGAAAAAGTATTGCTTTCAGGACTATTCATATTTATCAATTAATTGCCAATAATTAACCGTTTATACATGTGTTAAAAAGCTTATACCATAGCCTATTTAAATAGACCGAATCAAATGCACGTTTCATTTCAACAAAACAACAGTACAAACGTCCGTTAGCATTCACATTTTTTTAATAATAGAACGACCCTTTCGGAAGCCAAATTGTGCGCGACTTAAAATGTCATTATCTTCAATCTAATTATTAAAACGACTATTTAGGATGCTCGTAAAAAGTTTGGACACGCAGCTGACCAAAAATATCCCCCTATATTTCGCACATCGTCCGGGATTTATTTTTTCAAGACAGGCACAATGAGACCCTTGGACCATTATGTAGGGAAATGTCCTGAATTCATTCAAGCATTTAATATCTTTAACAGATATGATTATAATATATATTTTAACTTGCGTTGAAATATTCATTTAACAAGTAGTCACAGCCACACGATTGTTTTGCGTTTGAGCCGATGAACTGCCTTTTCTATTTCGTCCATCGTAATTGGATTATCTAGTTCTTCAAATCTGCCGCTATCAGTGTTAATATTATTAAAACTGCAAAATTGTTCAGCTTGGGTATGATTTACGCCTTTTAAATCGTTCTGCAGAGAGGTTAAACACTGCTAAACATCATCAACCGTTAACGAATCGCTAATTTCAGTATTATGTTTGCTAAAAAGCTTCCACAACTCTCTAGGCTTCGAGTGTCTAAAACTTACGTTTTCTTTTATATTTTGCTTGTATATGTTTGACGTTTCAATTTAACTGTGCGTTTGTATAATGTTTGTTTTTATAAATCATAATCAATCTATCACTATCTGATCTGGTTATTGTATTCCGCTAGAGCTTTAACATAGGCGGATTTTGCTACACAGCACTCGTTGTCGAATCACTCTACTCTCTTAAAGGATGTAGTTTTAGAGTAAGATTGCCAGATTTTAACGGTCTAAGCAAAAAAACTCACCAGCTTCGTTCAGTACTTTCGAAAATCTCGAAACACAATAATCAATACTTGTAACGTTATTACCATCGAGATAATCGCTAATACTTTTTAACACATGTAAGTTTAAGATTTTTTGTCGAAATTCGTCCCGATGCCGATCCAACCAGATAAGGCGTGTTGTAATCCATTCATTATAACTCCTCGATATTGATTTTGAATAATAATGGACAGTGATCTGACCATTTTGAGTGATATTCAACATTAAAATATGTTATAAGATTAAAGTTTTCATCGCGTAGAAACAAGAAATCAATCACGCTAGAACAACGTAAATCCATCAACGTAAAAGCGCCTAAACTGTAATTGTCTAATCTGCCGTTAGCTGTTCTCAAGTAGAGCGATTAGCACATGTCGAGGAGCTTTGTACCGAAACAATTAGTATGCGAATAAATTGAATTTCGTGGAAGTTGAGAATCACTTATGAAACATTGATCATTTAAGAGATTATATGTGCGATCATATACAATAAATTATCGCTTATTTTCCACTCGTGCGTTCCCATCGTAACCAAAAAAAAACTTAACCATTTGTTTAAAATTGATTTATATCATTTTGAAGGATATCAAATACATTGATATGTAAAGCATCTATAACGCCCCAAATCAACTAATATTTCGTAACATGTTTCATAAAATAAGGTTACCCAACAAATAATGAGTGTTCCTTATAGCAATATCCAAAATTTCAAAGCTAGATGTCGTCTGGTAACATAGATTTTATAAGATACAAAGTGCTCTTTTTTATTTGTTGTGGTACAATATATTCAACACATGTTCATGTACCAATTTAGTGCTCGTGTGTCGTGTGAGTATATATATATGTGAGTATATATCGTTGCGGTAAATTGAAATGGAATATATTGTGACACACAAGAATAAAAAAGAGCATTTTGTATCTTGTTAAATCTTTGTTACCGGACCACATCTAGAGTTGCAATTTGGCTTTTGCTATAATGAACACTGATTATTGATGGGGTAACTTTATTTTATGAAACATTGTACGCAATTTAAGGGGCTTTAAGATATTACATGTAGGGGAATTCTCGCGCCAGCTATATTTATATATATATATATATTTATATATTCTAGCTAGAAAAATGTCTTCCGCTTGATTAAAATATAACTTTTCTAATTTTAAGCCACACGATTCCATCATGATAAATATTAACAATAAAAACTCTCTTCGCACTTGCTTTAATTGCTGTACATAAATTGCTATTCTGCCACTGCAGCGTTTTGATTTTTTGTTCTGAAATTGTCTGTTAAAAAAGAAACATTTCTAGCCTTAGTCATAGCCCTGTGCTTACGCATTGTTCACCACCTCAAAATTCAAAGGTCGAAAGTGCGATATCGCGTCGCGAAGTAGCGAGATCGCGTATTCGAGGTGCGTAAAAAGGGGGATCATGGTGTGATCTCGAAAGAATCCTGACAATGTCTGGACTCCGTCGCGGCGACTTCAGTATATAATAGTTCCTCAAATACACTTCATTCACTTCTGGTATATACGCATCTCAAATAAAAAACAAATAAACAAAACAAGACTTATATAATTTTAAATACAATATATGCATTTGGTAAAGCATCTTGACAGTCTACTGTCTGCATCAAACACGACAAACAACAAAATGATATAATAATTCAACAAAAACATATTTAAAAAAAATATATTATCTACATGAAAAACATTTTATTGTACACATATACAATATCGGCCTATTCGGTTTTTCATCTCTAAGTTAACATATACCTAAATTATTAATAAAGTACAAAAATCAAACAAACTCAAACTCAAACTCAAATTATGTCTTTTCAGTTCGACTGTCAACAGCTGAATGACGGAACACCGTTAACACACTTGATTTCCTCGTGAACACTTTTAGTGTGCCAAATCGTTCATTAAATTGCATTTTTGGAAAATAACTTTCTTCTTATTCGTAAACTCAAACGATGACAATTATATTTTTATTTGTAAACATTGGTAAAACGCGTACTAGAAATGTATTTTATGCAATAGGCGTATCTGTTGACCGATTCATTTCGGCGGGTGCTATTAAACAAAACATGTCAAATTAAAACAAAAACACGTAACAATGGTACACAAAAACTTAAACAAATGTGCAAAGCAAAATTATGGTAACAATACCATATATTAATCACTTTACATGAAACACGTTGAACGGCAATTACAATTAATTGTTTGGTTAATTATTTCCTCTGCAGTATTATCCAGAAGTATGACCTACAGCTTAGACTGTTCTAAGAAAGCCGTCGTCCTGGAGTGTTCATCGTGCCTCAAAAGGTTGTAACTCTGTTGCTCTGGTCTCCTTCCAGGACTCTCATCATTGAGTAATTAAATGGCTCTAAAATCGGTTTAAACCCCCAGTGCCTAGCATTGACCGTTCCAAGGCGGTGGCCCCAGCTTTATTCTACTATATGTGTATGTTGTTTCATATTGTGCCGTACTGTACTGTTTTAGCAATTGGTCACTTGATATAAATAAAAGACCTCGAACGTGTGTATAATAGGAATGCAAAACTGAGGAGCAACTGAAGTCACTTATTTATATTGTAGTTCGGACACCCTTCAAATCCGCCAACACGCCAACATTCGATCATTAACAGGGTGCATGATTAACGGGGTTTACATGGGGTTTACACACGGGCTGGACTGATTGTAAACACTTTATTTTTAGTGCATAAAAGACAGTTTTTCTTGCAGTTGGTGTCGATATCTTAAGACTTAAGAATAAATCCTTCAAAACGTCTGAAATCGGTGACAAAAGTTCACCTTGCGTGCAGCATAAAAGTGTACATGAAAGCTGTACACATCGAATGTTTTAACAACAACACAGGCTTATTCAGAATAAAAAAGCTGTATTTTATGCATTAGTTGAAATTCTAAAGAAAAAAATTGGTTTAAAACGTTATTTGAAACAAAAACACCACTTACCGGTGTGTTTACATCCCTTAACGTTTTAACGTGAACCCCTCAAAGTCACGTGATCCTGCACCCTGATTAAGATTGGCATTCATCATTAGTCGTGTACAGGTGGTGTAAATACATTATTTGTTTTATTTACAGACTCTTAAAAGACCTTTGAGTACTAGATATATATGTGTTTATGTGAACATGATTTATTTTCCCTTTATTTTAATCGGCCATTTGCAATCAATTCGAATGAGTATTTAAATCCTACTTCTAACACAAATACAGTAAATCTCATCAAATTATTTTTGATTTACCTTAAACTGTCGTTAAAAGCTATTTAAAAAAACTTCTTCTTGTCAGCAATTAATTATACAAAACTCGATGTACGTAGAGTTAAGCCCACATGTATTCTTTTCATGACTTATGTCAAGGTTTGAAAGTAAAGGTCTTTAAACTTCAGCGAGCTATTTCCATTCGTGTTTATTGCTTCCATATTTAATTAAAGGTTGTAATTGGAGTACTTCAATCGGCGTCATATTTTACTGATTCAGCGTGACGCCACAATGAGCTCTCGATCAGATTGAGTTACAGGTAATTGGAAAAAGAAATTGGTAAAATTCCATCAAGCTGCTACTTTTCTGTGGAAGAAATATATTACTTAGTAAAAGCCAAAATTCTTTGAATTCTTTGAATAAATCATCTCCGCCATTAAATACACCCACTGAAACTAGACAGCAAATTCAACATGTATGTGGGAAAATATAACAATTTATGGACTCGCAGCAATATCCAATCGGGAGCACCGGAAGCGAGAGAATATGGCTTGGTACACGCGATCTGCAAGGCACTTGTAAAATATCTCATACGAATAAAATTAGACTTCGACGCAAGTACCAAACTGTTCGATAGCGCACACAGGCATGGAAACCCACACATATCGAACGCCCCCTTCCAAAAAAAATCTCTATTTCTAAGAAAGGGAAACTTGTACGCGATGTGTCATTTTAAAAGCGTAATAAACGGTGGCTGTTATCTAGGACGGTTCAATCCAAATACCATTAGAACGGCAAATGCCAACCAAACGTTATCGGGAATATTCAAAGAAGAAAAACAGAAAGGCCACCGAGTGAATTCCTCGGACAGAAGCTTGACGTGAACAAACCCTGTTACAAGCCTGCGCAGGACCAAACAGTCTAAGAGTGGTCGCGGTATATATTGTCAGTTTTCTCCCCATATTCTCCACCTGAAATGTCACTGTGTTTATATTTAGCAATTTATTTTGTTCCGACATTCTAACAGACTGGATGTAATTTAAGTCTCTCCTACCAAATTGCGCCGCACCAACTGCTATTAGTAACCACTGAAATCTATAAAACAGTGTTACTGCGAAGCTTGTGTTAACATCGAGGATTGTATTATATTGCTAATGAATTTCAATGTGAACAACATTTGAGGAATTGTACAGTTTGAGACTCAAAACATGCTGTGAATAATACATGTATTAAATCATATTTGTTAATACAAGAAGTTCATTGGTATAAATCACTTGTTATTGTGCTTAAGAAAAATGATATGAGAACTACAAAAACGTTGATTATTTTAATGAAACGACATAATCAAAACTGAAGTAAAACAAATGTATTTGTTTATAGCGCCTGTGTGTAATACAGACACAAATCAATGCCACATCATTGACAGAAATATAATATTTCGTTGATATATATTTTATATATAGAACCACGAATAAAAATAAAATTTCAGGCCTCGGAGGATTTCTTAACTTTACAGACGTCAAAAAGAGAGTTGGCATTTTGAGATATTGCATTTTAAGAATATATTAACATTATTTTTATTAGAATTTTAAAGTTCCAACAAAAGATTGGAAACAGTCAATCCAATGCCTTATTTAAGTGCGCAATCGCCAAATTCATTTCCGATAGCGGTGATAATACACATTATTTCTTACAAAAAGCGAATGAATGTCAACCTTTAAAGTTTCTAGAAATTGCATGACAATGTAATGTAATTAACTGGTTCCTATATATCCTTTGGGTTGCGATCCATGAAACACCATAGCAATCCAAAAATATTCACAAGGATTTACAATACAACTAAAAGAAAGCGATATTCTTCCAAACCCAACCTTCTGATTCCTATTGGTCACAGTGTACATCTGGTCACGCCAACAAGTCTAGAAAAGATATAAAAGTCAACACTCTGCTTCATCTGAGAGTCAGGTTGTAACACTTTCAGTGACATTGTTCCAGGGATAGGAACAGTATTGAATAATTCTTCAGAACGATATAAAGGTAGGTGAGTTGTGCTAATGTTACAATATAGGAATACAAAAAACTCTAAATGTATCAAACAATTTAAAGCTTAATACACATTCCGGATATAATAATTAGCAAAGGTTATGATACAGAATATGTACTTAATACATTTTCTAAGCAGGTTTATGATATTTGTTTTACAATATTCTCAAATCATTTGTGCTCATTGATTAAGTGCTTGATTTAAATATTTTGTAAACAGTTATAATGTGATTCTCTTTAACATTTATTTCAGAACGCAACAACAATGAATTGTATCGTGTATATGATCGCTCAGGTTGCATTACTGGTTGTGTGCAAATCTTCAGAAGCCGTTATCTTAAACGTCGGCGACAAAGCGAAGTCCAGTAAGGCAAAACATCAATTCATCCCGTTGCATGGGAACCTGACTCTATCCATAGACGATTCTGATGCGCGTGTTCCAGTCTTGACCAATCATACAACTGATTTGATGAGCGTAACAAAAGCGAATACAAAACGTGTCTTGCGTGACCAGAAACAAACGAGCTCAAAAGGAAAGCGGCGTCAAAGGAGGAACAATCGTCCACACAAACGTACCAGGTCGATTCATCGATTGCCTTCACATCTTGGCTTTCCGAGAAAATCGTGTGGAACTAAATCTAGTTATGTCTACAAAACTGAAGCTGTGGACATATTCGGAGACTCGGTAACTATTCATCCTGTAATCGAGTTCGGTAAAGTCACTATTGACCAGTATTTTTATGAGACTTATTGTTCGGACGACGGTTGCTCCTGCGCTGGCATTGACTCTAAAAAGTTCACCTCGTCGTGCGAGACGACACACAGCTATACGTACGCCAGAGCTGTCAAGAACGGAAACCTAGGCTGGACATTTGTGAAGGTCCGATCTGGTTGTGCGTGTATTATTAACGAAAAGCAGCAACAAACGCAGGATTTGAAACATCTATTATGACAAACACAACCGTATGGACAAAAAATTAGATCAATGACGTAAGTCAATATATTCGTAACATCGGGATCATGTTGCTCACGTAAAATGAAACTATTTCAAGGTAACGGAATCAGTTGTATTAAATGTCTGAGTGTTATATAGCAGTTTTAACGAATTTTATTCTATTTAAATACAAGCAATTTTGCCAACCGGTCAAAAACATTGAGGAATAGGTCTGAACAAAATATTTCTTTAGCGCCTGTGTCGTAGCTCCCCTGGACTCTAATTTACGACTCGTCATGTTGTCAAAACAAACATCGGGTACGTTTACAATTCAGGTGGTTGTACCATATATCGTATACAATAGTTATAACAGAGTGAATAGTTGTTATTTATTATTCGTCATATTATGTCATTAAAATAAACCAACTATAACGGTCTCATTTTTACAAAATCCTCGCTCAGTTGTACAAAACAATTTTAACGATGAATATAAAATCTTTCTTAAAAAGTCAATGTTAAAGAACTTCATTTTGATTGTATGCCTTATTTTCCACTTTTAAATTGCTCCTGGCTATAATTCAAATATACGTGAAAAATAACAACCCAAATAAATCAAACAACACTTAGAAAATTCATCAAGTTCAACGTATTACAAATAAACGCGAATTATGTTAAACCTATTTACTCGGTAAAGCGTAAGCGTCAAACTAGACACATTTACAGCTCTTACGTAAACACGATAATCAGAAACCATGTACATATATAGCTTATTGACATTTTACTTTGCTTACGAGCAGATACACTAAGTTATCGTTATGTTTTGTATCATTTACGCATGCGTGAAAGCACCTGACTGTGTTAATCGTTATTGATAACGTTATATGTATTGTTACACGTACATATGTATATACAGAACATAATTTATTCAGCTGCGGTGAGTGTTGTTTTATTTACTGTATTTTATAACGATATGTTGGTTGAGTCGTTGAGTCTGGTAGAAAGTCCCTTTGTAAAAGCCGGCAGGAGCTCTTATTGATAGCACGATGCCCCTTCTTTTTGGCAAGTAGCCAATTGCCAAAAAAGAAACAGCAAGCGCGCCAAAAACAAATGACTAACACACATCACACATGANGATTAGCCTGTGCGGACTGCACAGGCTAATCTGGGATGACAATTTACGCACAAGTATTATGCCCAGTTTTCTCAGAATGCGACTCAATTTATTTTCTCTTCTGATGATTTATTATCCTTTTAGCGGTTAGCAGGTAGCTCGATCAAAAATGGCAGTGCTCTTTCTATCTCTAGTATTTTTGTAGTAATGTTTGACACCTGTATTAAATATCGGTTACATTCTCAAACTATGTGATCAACACGTTTGTTATTGATGAAACGCTCGTTTCACCGAAAAGTAGCATGTAGATTTTAAAACATTTTTGTCATTAAGTTATGTTCCTTGTATATTATATTATTATATTTATTGCACTCATATTGTTCGTGAAAGTTATAAATGCAATCACATTTCGAATATCACATCCATGCAAACAATAAACAGATTCGAAAGATCATTTTAATAATGGCAACACAATTAGATACTATAGCCTTAATGTAAAAAGGTAACACACAAGGGTATATTGACTATCTGTAGAACCTACCAATTATTTCCCTTTGACCAACTTTTATTTTAAAGCCGACCATGTTGAATTACGGTTTGTGATAACTTACAATACGAGGAGCCTGACATGCTTATCCACATTTCGCAAACGTGAACTTAATATTTATTTATTTATTGTAAAATTATGCGTGTATTTTCTAAGGTCGGTGGGATAATCAATCAGATTGAGACGTCGAGAAGATCACAAATTGGTTTACCATATGTTGTCATCATACTTGTTGTGATGTTTACTAATACTGTACATATTTACCAACAATAGAAATGTTAAATGGCAACTATTAAATCACCAATAAGCCTTCATATCAACTGCTTTCGGTCTTCTTTACATGTACAATAAATTATCGAAAATTGATAGGCCATCAAACAAAAACAGCATATTTTATAAAAGAAATACTATTTGTTTTAAACAGTTTTTCAGAAAGACAGATGCGTAGATATTGAATCGTGGGTTCGAATGTTGTTTTAGTTGCCTTTTGCAAACTTCACTGTTCCGAAAGACATTTCATCAATCATTAATTTGTTTAGTCATTTTATTGCAAAAATAGAAGAAACAAAAATTAGATAGTGTGAAACTGTGAATGCTTTTATTGCGATACTGCGAATATTATTAATTTGTTTGCTAATAAATACTTACCCACATTCGGCGACTTCTTATGACCATGTTCACGAGCTAATTGTTACTCAACACTTGTTTATCAGTATTTTTTCTACATATTCGAGTCTAGCTAGTACATATGATGTCCCTTCATTCTACGAAACATGTTATTGATCGTGCAAACTCCCTGCATGCTCTGCCATCATAATCATATTATCCAAACATTACTGAGCCTCATTGTATCATGCTCCGAACTTGCTTAAATACTTGACCTATTTTAAACACCAGTGTAATGCTTATTGTTGTGACAAACCTTTATTCTTAGAACGTCAGTTATTTATTGAAATCCGAGTACGCAATAATTGTAAAAATAGAAACTCATTACATTTTACCGTGGGATTTTCTATTCTAAACCATTGTAAGGGATAACACGTTCATTTGTACTTGAAATGGAAGGATACGCATGTTCTTGAAATATCTTACCAGTTCAGATGTTCTTGATGCATAAGTGTGCGCTTAACGCTGAACGATTTATCTTTGATTGTTGGTATGTATCGTTTAGAAATGTCAAATCGTTGTCGAAATGAACAACAATTCTATGCAAAAAGTTGTATTCCTTGAACCAATATTTCTTCGGTAAATGAATACCATCAAACGTTAGTTTCGTTCGTGATACCTTGGAAAAATAATCGTTATTTTTTCAGTTGCATGAAATGGAGACAAATGTGGCTGATTTCTTCCAGAACTGCACAAATACCCGCCGAAACCACAATCATAACATTTAGCGTTCTTTTGTGTAGGCTTGTTATCGTTGTCACCCTTCATACCAGCCAACACGCTAACACAAAAGAACGACCTATGTTATAATTGTCGTTACGGCAAGGTATATTTGTCGTTTTGCGTCGTGTCGTGATGTCGCCTTTCAAACCAACTGACACGCCAGAACGACACATAAATGGCGCAACAATTAAACCTTTGAGACATCTTATTACACAATGCGTTTCTTTATTTATGACAAGGAGCCAATTTCCAATGATTGAGACACAAAACAAATTCACTAAACAAGACACACACATACATATCAAGCGCACAAACGTGTACAACACTGGGATCACCGCCTTGGAACAGTCAATGCAAAAGCACCCGGATTTTGAGAAACTCCAAACCTCACAAATGGCCCAGAATTATTCATTAAACATTTAAAGGTACTTAAAAATTAACCTCATATAATCATTATTTATATTCAATAGAAAAAAGAGAATACATTTAAATTTAATTATTCTTTAATTACTACATGGCTTAATAGAGACCTGAGCTTCAGAACCGTAACTTTCTGAGGGAATTGCAACCAAAACGAGTATCAATTACATCTAGTCTTTATTAAAAAGCATAAGAGACATAGCATCATATAGTTTAACATTGAGATTAGCCTCGTGTTATTCAGGAATTAGCCGCAATAAGGTTGTAAAAGGCCAAATTGACAAGCATGGCCGTGTATGTCTTTATCAACATACAATCGAACAAGTCAAATAGTTTAAAAGTAAATTGTGTCAAGCAACTACAATTATAACATCCATTTAGAGCAAACATACTATGGTTTTACAAAACAAAACCGAGATTCACTATCTGAAAAGTATTTACACCAGAAATATCCGCTTTATATGGCCTACAGGCGTCAGTAAGCATAAAATGTATTTAGATACGATATACGGCACCGGGCTCGACTAGAAATCCGATGACGTCATAATTTGTAAACATAATAGGCTTCAAAGCTGCATCTTCAACGAACCTTAAACTAAGATCTAATCTTTAATAAATAAATTCAGAATTGTAAGAATTTGTTTGCTATATGTTAAGTATTGAATTTAATACAAACTTACCAAAACGTTCCAGTGAACAGCAATGTAAAATGTTGCTATGAATATAGAATTAACTGTTTTACGAAACATTGCATCAATTCTTACTTTCGTAATAGTCATTCAAACGTGAAAGCGAGCATGGCCGTATTAAAACAAACTCAGCAACACAGCGTACTATTATCTATAATCCTTGTTATAATGGGTATTAAATGTTATGAGACCGTTTATTTAAATTGAAATGGTTTTTGTTTACTAACAATCTATTATTTAATTACAAGTTATATAAAACTAGCACTATGTTTGGTCTAAGTATTCTTAACAAAACGTACAACACCATTTATGATCAATTGTTATAAATGACTTATATTTGATATATGTTGTTTTCAGCGGCAAAATTGGCATCTTATATTTCTCGAGTATAAATTTAATTTTGTTATATTTATAGTGGCGCCTGGAAGTGAACTTGAGATTTTCCACAATAATTAGTATAGGAATAAGCTTTACTCATTAGGAATGACAATATATAGTTTTATATAGAATATTGTGTGGTTTCTAAAAACAATAGTTGTTATGTTACATTAATTAAGTTTTGTAAAAGAATATCATGATGATTACTTCTATTGTTGTGAGAAAGTAATGTTTTCGCGTTTCTAAATGGCTTCTTTTCATTATACATGTTTCAAACGTTATATCTATGATGTTGTAATCAACATGGAATTATATTGTCAAAACCAAAAATGTGATCTTATGGCTACTTACAACTATTTAATAAAGATCCATTTAAGCAAAGCTTTCATTTTGTAATATACGCAAATTAAACACATTCAATATCATGTATATGTGCAATAACTGATTGAAGTCAATGACTCGTAGAACATTATGTTTATAAAAAAGCTATTTTTCCGAAACAACAATAGTTGATATTCACGCAATATTATGTTTATATAAAAAAACTTTTTTTCAGAAATAACAATAGTTGATATTCACGTAATGTATTTTTTGTACTACAAAGGTTCACAGTTCAAGTATGAATCCTGTAGTAAATTTTGTTTTGCACTCATTAATAGTTTGACTATACTGTGGGGTTGATTTTTTTAATACGTTTGTCATTGATGCTTTTGAAAAATGAATTATTTCATTTGCCTTCAACTGCAAGCTGTAAATTTTGAGTATATAATAGCGTTGCGTGTAAAATAAATGGCTATTACCTTTTCGATACATCTGCAGCAGGTTTGGTTCTGGTCCGTGTATTTTTGGCAGTACCATATTAGCATCTGTAATAAATGAAACAAATAAAAAATATATTGAGAAAATAGAGGAAACAGAAATGGAAAAGATAATCCAAAGTTTGATCAAAGCTGTACTTATTTTCCTTCACATGGTATGACAGATGCAGATGTATAATGTTTTTTTTAAACATACTTTCGTTTGTTTATATAAATTTAGATAATCCTGAAGCATGTTGTTATGGCATATGAACCATTAATTAAAACACTTTTAAATAAGTAAATATATACACCTTTTTGAAATTCTAATAACAAATCATTTCACCAACCAACACCTGTGACATCGTTGATTGTTGATCTTACATCTGTAAAAAATCAAATACATGTATTACTATTCAGCTTTTGATTTTCTTTTGTAATAATACTAAATGTAAGTTTCATAGTTTAACACAATATTTTGGATTAGATTTTTTTATAGTGTAGAATTGTAAATTTAAGACCATAACATGCTTCAAATATGAGAAAAATTGAAAGCTTCTTTAACACAATTTCAATCAGTCGAATATCTTAAGCAGTTATAGAAAAAGAAGTAAAACGAAAACGTTACAGTACAAATGGCCAAAACGAAAACGTTATGGTTCAAATGGCCTTCCGTAGTTTAAAAAACAAATCTCGATATTTTTCCTTTCTTATTTTTCATATTTGTTTGTGTGTTTCAAACATTTCTTAGATGTCTACCGATGTTTATTCGTGTAAAATGTGTGTTTGCTGCTGACTTTATTGCATATTTTAAGAAAACTATAAGTTGCTGCATCATCCACGAAAACTCATTACAAAGTGGTACGTAGTCTATTACGTAGGCAACCTTCTATGACTGACGCATTTGTTAGGACAAAGACATTTATTTCGATGATGAAAAGAATAATATTCAACAAAGACATCTTAACCAACCTCCACAAATGACTTAAATCTAGGATCTTTCATCAAAAGCAGACGATAAAATCATGTCGCGCGGACGCTTGTATACCGTGCGTCTGATAATTTTATCTTCTACGGTGATAATTTAGGGCCATGAAAATCTGTCAGATTAACAGTCATTTTGCGGTAGTTTGCCCTGGCTAGACTTTCCTAGATTTTTGATATGTTGAAGAGGTGATATTTATCTACAGTATTATCGCAAAATCATTTCGGTTGCAATTAGCTGTGGGTACACTTACAGATTGACTGGAATATAAAGGAGAGACGTCAAACTGCAAAGGTCACTATGATGTACCGGATCATAAAACACCTGATTGACATTCCGTCTGATCACAACCTCCGCCAAGCTATATCATTATTTGATGAGCGTAATAAAAGCGAATACAAAACGTGTCATGCGTGACCAGAAACAAACGAGCTCAAAAGGGAAGAGGCGTCAAAGGAGAAAAAATCGTCCACACAAACGTACGAGGTCGATTCATCGATTGCCTTCACATCTTGGCTTTCCGAGAAAATCGTATGGAACTAAATCGAGTTATGTCTACAAAACTGAAGCTGTGGACATATTCGGTGACTCGGTAACTATTCTTTAATCGAGTGCGGTAATGTCACTGACCAGTATTTTTATGAGACCTATTGTTCGGACGACGGTTGCTCCTGCGCTGGCATGGACTCTAAACAGTTCACCTCGTCGTCAAAAACTGTCAAAAGTAAATGCACAAGAGTTCATTGACCATTATTATAAAACCAGTTATTTCCCTTTGGAAAACTTGTATATTAAAGCAAACTGTGTTGAATGACGTTTTGTTATAACTGACAATACGAGAATTTTTATGTTTGTTTTTGTAAAGTAATGCGTTATTTTCTTAATTCGGCGGGATTATCAAACCCATTGCTACATCACCAAGAACAGTTTTCTTAATGCATGTGTGTACAGTGTTGTCTCAGATTAGCCTGTGCAGTCCGCACAGGCTAATCAGTGATGCCACTTTCCGATGTTATTGTATTTTCGTTTAAAGGAAGACTTTTCTTGACGAAAATCCAGTTAAGGCGGAAAGTATCGTCACTGATTAGCCTGTGCGGACTGCACATGCTAATCTGGGAAGAGACTTTACGCATATGCATTAAATCAACTTTTTACACAGCGAGGCTCATATATTGTCATTAAACATCTTGCAGTGTTTCATAATCCTTTGTTTTTTTTACATCAAAAGTAATGTAAAGTCGGCTGTTTTCAAATCAAATTATAAATGTCAATAGTCAATTCAGGTACGCATACATGAATTTTACGCATAGAAAGTGGCATTATTTTATCACAAATAAGCCTTCCTACGAACTGCTTTTTGTCTCTCTCGCATATAAGGAGTACAATTAATTATCAAATTTTGACAAGTCATCGACAAACAAGAGCATATTTCATAAGAGAACTAATATTTTTCTATTACAGTTTTCAGGAGGAAGATGCGTAGAAATTAATTCATTTGTGCGACTGTTGTTATGAGTTGCCCTTTGTAAAATTCTCTATTCCGAAGGACATTGTATCGATAATTAATGTGTTATTTCAAATCAATAATACAAAACCACTTACATATATTGTGACACTGTAAATGTTTTGCTGCGCTACTAAGAATATTCATGTGTTTGCTAATAAAGAACGACATCACATTATCCGCATTTTTATTGGAGGGCTTCTTATTACCATATTAATTATAACGTCACATTTGTATATCAGAGTATCTACATAGTGTGGTCTATCTAGTGCACATGGTGTCACTTTATCGCCACCATGAAACATTTTTTGTTGTTCAGACAGAATCACTGCAGGCTCTGCCCATCATGATCCGAGTATCCCAATAACACTGAGATTGTATCATGCTCCGTATTTGTTAAAATACGTGACATATTTTAAACATCAGATTATTGCTGATTGTTGTGACAAACGTTTATTCTGAGAACGTGAGTAACTTATTGGAATCTGATTTAGCAAAAATTGTAAAAATAGAGACTCATTACCTTTTACCGCAGGTTTTTCTAATCTAAATCACTGCAAGAGAAAACACTTTCATTTGTACTTGACATGGAAATATACGAATGTTGTTGAAATATTTTACCAGTGCAGATGTTATTGATGTATACATGTGCGCTTTACGTTGAACGATTTACTATTAATTGTTGGTATGTATCTTTAAGAAATGTCAAATCGTGGTCGAAATGAACAGCACTTTCATGTAAATAGTTGTATTCCTTGGACCAATCCGGTAAATAAATATTATCAAACGTTAGTTTCGTTCGTGATACCTTGGAAAAATAATCGTTATTTTTTCAGTTGCATGAAATTGAGACAATATTGGCTAATCGCTCCCATATCGTTCTGTCGTGTTTACAGGGCGACAACACGACAACACGTCAGAACGACAAATATACCCGCCGAAACAACGTTTAAAAGATTTATCGTTTTTTCGTTATGGTTTTGTATCGTTTTGTCACCCTTAAAACCAGCCAACAGGCAAACACGAACGAATGACGCATGTTATAAGTGTTGTTTGGGTAGATATATTTGTTGTTAAGCGACTTGTCGTGATGCCGCCTTTCAAACCCACTAACACGCCAGAACGACAAATAAAAGGCGCAACAAATAAACATTATTTAACAATGCGGTTCTTCATTTATGGTAAGGAATCATTTCTCAAAATGTGAGACACAAAATAAATTCACTAGACAATACATACACATGCATTACGAGCGCACAAACATGTACAAAACTGGGGTCACCGCGTTGGAACAGTCCATGCAAAAGTGTCCGGATTTAAAACCGATTTTAAGAAACTCCAACCTCACAATTGGCTCAAAATTCTTCATTAAACATTTAAATGTACTTGAAAACTAACATCATAGCATCACAATTCAAAGTGAATAGAAACAAAAATAAAACATTTAAATTTAATTACTTTTTTTAACTTCTCAATGATTATAATATAGAGACCAGAGCTTCAGAACCGTATTTTTTCTGAGGGAATTGCAACTAAAACGAGTATCAATATCTTCTCGTCTTTAAAAAGAGCATGAGAGATATAGCATGATATAGTTCAAGCGTCGTGGAATTCAGGAATTAGCCGCAATAAGGGTGAAAAAAGGCAAACTTGCAAAGCATATATGTGTATGTCTTTATCAACATATAAAAGAACAAGTTAAATAGTTAAACAGTAATTTGTATGATTGTATCAAGAACTACAATTATTACAGCCAGCTTAAACAAAACTACTATGGTTTAACACAAAAACGAGATTCACAATCTGAAAAGTATTTAACCAGAAATATCCGCTGTAGATGACCTACATGCGTCAATACGAGTAAAATGTATTTACAGATGACGTCATACGACACCGCGCTCGACTTGACATCCGATGACGTCATATTGTTTTAAACATAATTGACTTCAAAGCTGCATCTCCAACGTTCTTACAATTCAGATCCAATCTGTAATAAATAAATTCAGAATTGTAAGAATTTGTTTGCTATATGTTAAGTATTGAATTCAATACAAACTTGCCTTTATGAACCAGTGAGCAGCACTGTAAAATTTGGCTATGAATATATAATTAACTACGAAACATTGCATTAATTTTTACTTTTGTAATATTCATTCAAAAGTTGAAAGCATGCATAGCCGTTTTAAAATACACTCAGTAACACAGCGTACGGCTATCTATAATCCTTGTTGAAATGGATATCCAATAGAATGAGATCTTTTATTTACCTAGACATCTTTTTTTAAATGTCAATGTATTATTTATTTGCAAGTTATATTAAACAAGCAATATATTTGCTCTCAGTATTCTTTACAAAACGTAAAATTCCATTTATAAACAATTGTTATAGATGGCTGAATTTTGATATATGTTGTTTTCAGCGGCAAACTTCTTATATTTCTCGAGTATCAATTAAATGTCGTTATATTAATAAGGAAGAGAGCCTGGAAATGAACTTGAGATTTTCCACAATAATAAGTACAATAATCATCTTTTCTCGTTAGGAATGACAATTAATATAGTTTTACAAAGAATAGTGTGTGCAGTTTCTAAAAAATGGAGGTTTTATGTTACATTTATTAAGTATTGAAAAAGAAAGAAATTGTGATTACTTCCATTGTTGTGATAAAATAATGTTTTCGCGTTTCTAAATGGCTTTATTTTCATTATACATGTTTCAAACGTTATATGTATGATATTGTAAACAACATGGACTCATATTGTCAATTCCACATTTATAACAATTTCATCATATGGCTACTTTCAACTATTTAATGTTATTAAGAACCTTTAAAGCATAGTTTTCATCGTGTAATATATGCTAATACAACTAATTTAATATCAATTATACGTGTTTAAACTTGTTGACTATTTCAATTGTTAAAACCACGCTGTAGTTATTTTGTTATTATGAGTTTGTTAATTGCTTGGTAAATATCGCTAATATAACTTTTGAGTAGGTGATTCCCAGTAAATGTGTCTCTTTTGTTAATGAAAAAAGGGACATGTGTCTTATGGATACTAAATGTATCTAGTGATAACCGCTAATTCGAGTGTTTGGCTAAGGTTTCATACCACAATATACTAATATAAATCCTTGTGCAATTTAATGTAAAACCTTCAACTTAAGTAAAAAGTAAAGTCAACATTTTGAACATAGGGACCCCCTTAACCATACATTTTCTTAAATAGCATTCTAAGCTGAAAAACATAAAATTAAGGTTTGGAATGCGATAAATAAGAAAGAACTTACCTATCACAAGACACACACGACATATCTTAAATTGCACTGTTTTTAACTTTTTTTCTTCTTGCTACTTTTAAGTTGATTGTAAGCCGCCTTCGCACACGGTTTCCGTTTTTAGTCGCTAACATTCAAACATAACAGTAATTTCATGGTGCACCTAAATGCTTTCCCTGCACTTAGGTTGAGAACAAATAACAAAACGATTGTCATTAACTAAAAACATTACTTTCAGTAAATCAATATGGCCTTTTTTTTTTAGAGAATATAGCAGTTTTGCACACCGCAATTATTTAGTATACTGTAACCTTAAGTTCCCTTTCTAGCAATAATAGTTCCCTGCAGTATTTATTTACAAATCAACACATTACTGAACATTTGTATCGCACTGTTTCTTATTATGTTTTAATCATTTACGTAATATGACGTGAGGGCAGTAATAGAACTTAAGTAAGCTCATGATGTTTTTTTAAACGTAAGCACTTGTGTAGAACATAGAGAAATCCACTTAATGAATTGCGTGGGCTGGAGTTATTCTGATTGTTGACTTAATGTAAATTTCTGATGGAATAGTGAATTTATCCAATGAGGACAGGTACACGTATGTTCTGTTTCTGTCTACATCCATGCCAGACGGTTTTGTTTCATATTTCAATATTTGTACTTGACATGGGCAGTCTGTCTGTTACACTATATATCTGGCTTACAATGGACGGAAAATTTAACATTTTTTTGTTTGTTAAAGTAATCCGATATACAAGGAATGATCGGTTTCACTTATGTATAATGGTCTTAGACCTAGAAACCTGGAAATCTGAAATGAATCAAGGTTGGTATTGGACCGTTCGGATTTGTGATCATGATATTATAGATAGAGAACTGCAATGGTTTTGCATCAGGCGTCATCCAATATCACCATCAATACTGTTTTAAAGATATTTGGACAGCCATGTTTGGTTACAAAAGGTTAAACATGACAGATGGTATAATTTTAAAATATAGTATGTACTATAATCGCGGTATTATACATAGAAGTAATTTAACTCCACAAACCTTACCAGGAGAGAAATCCTTGGCCGCTAGTTTATTCTACTAAAATATATATGGTGAAAAGTCTCTTTTATAGGATTTTACATAAGAATGTCATTCTTCAAGAGGTTGATCATTATCTAGACCCTGGTATATATTATTAAGTTTCTCACCTTATTCTTCATCTGAAATTTCACTGTGTTTATATTGGCAATTCCTATTGTGATGACCTTCTAACTTATATTATATATCCAGCTTATACGAAACACAATAATGAACATTACCAATATGTTCTTGATTCAAGTGCCCCGATATACAATTAATCATCTGTTACACGTATTTATATTTGATCTTGGACCTAGAAACATGGGGTTTGCGTGCGACACTGTTTACCAGATAATGATTCAGTGCTGATATTGGACCGGTCGGATTTGTGATCACGATATTATAGATCAACAACTGCATGGTGTTTGCAACAGGCGACAACCAATATCAAAATCAATATTTTAAAAGATATTTGCACAGCCATATTGAGTCATTAAAGGTGTGCTCCGAGCACACTTGTGAATCCACACGCATGGCCTTGTCTTGCCCCTCTTGTGACACTAATGAGATTGAGTGGATTGTCAGGCAAGTTTAATCAGGAAGGACATTCTATCCACTTTAAACGTATGTGGTCTCATGTTATCTATAAATGGCAGATGATGTAAGCTTACAAATACTGGATGCTACAATGCGCGCGCTCATCTTTCACAGAATACGTATAAAGTAATAATACATCTCCACAAACATTACCCGGAGAGAATTTATTGGCCGCTAGTGTATATTAATAAAACAAATATGGTTAAAAGTCTCGTAAATAAGTTGTTTCACATGAGAATGTCATTCTTGAAGAGGTTAATCATAATGCAGGGCTTGGTATATATTATCAGGTTTCTCGCCTTATCCTTCACTGAATGTTCACTGTGTTGATATTAAGCAATTTCTATTGTTTTGACATTTGAACAGGATTGATTTAATTATTATGTATTTATTGCATGTTAATTGACCGCCTTTCCTAAACAAATTGCGCCGCACCATCTACTATTAGTAACCACTTAAATCTAGTAAACAGTGTAATAACTCCTAACCATTTGTAAACCCACAGCGAGGATTGTATAACATGTATATGGCTAATTAATGTCAATATGAACAATATTTGAGAACGTGTACAGTTTGAGACTCAAACAGTGCTGATAATCATATATGTATAAAATCATATGTGTTAATACAACAAGTTCATTGGTTTAAATCAATTTTATTGTGCTTAAGTAAAATTATATGCAAACTACAAACACGTTGATTAGTATAATGAAACGACATAATCAAAAGGTACGTAAAACCTTAATTTTTGAACCGTACATTTTACATCTGTTCAAAACAGACCCAAATCGATGCCACATCAATGGCAGAAATATAATATTAAGTTTATTTTTTTCAGGATACGAAGGATTCCTAAATTGTACAGACGTCACATAGAGTGTTGGCATTGTGAGGCATTGCACTTTTTTAAAACCTTTTTATAAGTATTATTAGAAATTTAAAGTTTAAACAAGCGATTGGAAACAGTCAATTCAATGCCTGATTTACGATATAGCTAATAATATCTTTTACGAAAAGCGAAATACTTGCAATGCATGTTTAAAGAAATTGCAAACGATGCGAACACATGTAATTAACTATATACCGTTTATGTTGCCATCCATAAACGACCATACCAATCCAGAAATATTCACAAAAATTAACCATACAACTTAAAGAAAGCGATATTCTTCCAAAGCCAACCCTCTAAATCCTATTGGTCACAGTGTACATCTGGTCCCGCTCACAAGTCTAGAAACGATATAGATGTAAACACTCTGCTTCATCTGGCAGTCAAGTTGTAACAATTTCAGCGAGATCGTTCCAGGTGTAGAAACATTATTGAATAATTCTTCAGAACAATATAAAGTTTGGAGAGTTGTGCTAATGCTTCAATATAGGAATTCAAAAATATTAAAAATTTAAAATAAACAATATGTACTTAATACATTTTCGAAGTAGTTTAAGGATATTTGCAGTACACTATTCTCAACTCATTTGTTCTTGTTGATAAGTTGTTTTATTTAAATATTTTGCAAACAGTTATAATCTGATTATATGTTATATTTATTTCAGAACAAACAACAATGGATTTGATCGTGTATATCATAGCTCAGATTGCATTACTAGTGGTCTGCAAATCTTCAGAAGCTGGTATCTTAAACGTCGGCGAAAAAGCGAACTCCAGTAAGGCAAAACCTCAATTCATCCCGTTGCAAGGTAACCCGACTCTTTCCATCGCCGATTCTGATGCGCGTGTTCCTGTTTTGGCCGATCATACAACTGATTTGATGAGCGTTATAAAAGCGAATACAAAACGTGTTTTGCGTGGCCAGAAACAAACGAGCTCAAAAGGAAAGCGGCGTCAAAGGAGGAACAATTGTCCACACAAACGTACGAGGTCGATTCATCGATTGCCTTCACATCTTGGCTTTCCGAGAAAATCGTGTGGAACTAAATCGAGTTATGTCTACAAAACTGAAATTTGGACATATTCGGAGACACGGTGACTATTCATCCTGTAATCGAGTTCGGTAAAGTCACTATTGACCAGTATTTTTATGAGACCTATTGTTCGGACGCCGTTTGCCCTGCGCTGGAATTGACTCTAAGCAGTTCAACTCGTCATGCGAGACGACACACATGTATACGTACGCCAGAGCTGTCAAGAACAGAAACTTAGGCTGGACTTTTGTGAAGGTCCGATCCTGTTGTGCGTGTATTATTAACAAAAAGCAGCAACAAACGCATGACTTGAAACATCTGTTATGACAAACACAACCTTATGGACAAAGAAATTAGATCAATGACGTGTGTCAGTATATTCGTAACATTGTGATCATGTTGCTCAAGTGAAATGAAATTATTTGAATGTGACAAAATCAGTTTCATTCAATGTCTTGAATCTTATATAGCAGTTTAAATAACGTTCATTCTATTTAGATACAAGCAATTTTGCCAACCGGTCAAAAACATTGAGGAAAAGGCCTGATTTTTTTTAGCGCCAGTCTCGTAGCTTTGGACTCTAATTCACGACTTGTCATGTTGTCAAAACAAACATCGGGTACGTTTACAGTGCAGGTAGTGGTACTCAAAAATATATCGTATGCAATAGTTTTAACAGAGAGATTAGTTATGAATTTTTCGTCATGTTATGTCATTAAAATGAAATAAGTATAACGGTCCCATTTTTACGAAATCCTCGCTCAGTTGTACAAATCAAATTTTATGATGAATATAACATTTCTGTTCATAAATCAATGTTAACGAACTTCGTTTTGATTTTATGCTTTATTTTCTACTTTTAAATTGCTCCTGGCTATACATATAATTTAAAACAACGTGAAAAATAATATTCTATAACAAATAAACGCGAATTATGTTATACCTAGTTACTCAGTAGAGCGTAAGCGCGTCAAACTAGAAACATTTGCAGCTCTTACGTAAGCACGATAATCAGAAACCATGTACATATAAAGCTTATTCACATTTTCCTGTGCTTACGAGCAGATAAACTAAGTTAAATTGCCATCGCTATCGCGTCAACTCTCATGTTTTGTTTCATTTACACATGCGTGAAAGCACCTGTCTGTGATAATCGTTACTGATAACGTTATATGTATTGTTACACGTGCATATGTATATACAGAATATAATTTATTCAGCTGCGGTGAGCGTTGTTTTATTTACGGTATTCTAGAACAATGTGTTGAGTCGTTGAGTCTGGTAGAAAGACCCTTTGTACAAGCAAGAGGGAGCTCTTATTGATAGCACGATGTCCCTCTGTTTGGCAAGTAGCCAATTGCCATAAAGCTACAGCAAAGCGCCCCAACACAAATGACAAACACCAATCACACATGAATAAATGGGGTCACGGCATTTGAACAGTCCATGCAAAGCAATCGCGGTATAAACTTTCGATCGAACTTAACAATAGCCCCGATAAAATTGTGTACAATCCTAATCAGTATAATTAGGTTAAAATAAATTTGAAATATATCAACATAGGATAACTATGCGTTCATATTGGAATTCAGTGTTAATAAATATTGTTGTAAAGACCTGTATCGTTTGAAAATGGTAAGGCATCTGAAAATAATTTAACATTTCGTTGTAAAACATCAATTTGTAGATAATACATGTGTTTGATAAAATGAAAACTATGCCGGTTTGTATTATTACTATTGGTACTATTGGACCATTTTGCGCCGTATTGCCGCGATAACATCATATGTAAACAAACAAATGCTGACATTTTTAATTACACATTAAGTTAAGTTATTTTACTAACAATTAGTCGGATACAGTATATAAACTGTCGAAGAGTATACTGAACAGCTTTTCTTACACAGCATATACATAATTCTCGTTCAAATGAGTGTCCGGCAAATTCGAATAGAAATGTGTACTGCAGTTTAAACGAAGACACAGACGTTCAGATGTATTTTAAACTGCACATCTCCGAAAATGTGATATTATATTTAACACATTAACCTTTAAACTAATAATTTTCACTCACTGCTGCTTTTGTGGTGTACAAATCAAATGCCCATAATGCGTTATAATATATATAAGTTGATCTTTTAATTGAATATTTGAAGTGGTTCATTTAACTGTCAAATTGGAAGTTACACCCACAATCCCCCCAGGTTCAAAATGCTTATGACTGACCGTTCCATTAGACTCCAGTTTTAATAATTTCTTATGTCGTGTGTTGTGTCATGTACTCGTTCGTTGTCTTGTTTGATCACTATCTCTATATTAAGGACATTCGGATGGTTATGAGCTTCTCTCATGATAATGTGTCTGGGGTTTCTTTAGGGTTTCAATACTCTTAATTTCGCACTAAGATATCAATATGCAGAACTAGACTATTGGCTATGTTGAATATATATGTAGCGTGATTTAATATGTGAGTCATTTACGCTTCTTGTCGCATCTTCACAGTTTCGCTATGTTATCCTTTCTTTAATTCGGCGAATAAATATGGAATATCAATGAGTATGGTGTTCTGACGGTTTGTATCACACGAGTTAATAGTGTGACGTTGTATTTAACGACTACGCATTTGCTTTGTATCTTTCAGATAAGGGATTGTATATTAAGAGTTTCCGGATGAACAGGTTAGTTTTAAAAATGTGTATTTATTTGTTTTCATTTCCACTCAATATATACTGGGTTTAATAAGTTCAGTAAATTGACTGATTGGGGTCACTTTGTGCCAATGTGACTGTTAATTATAGAGCTAT